>JANIJG010024559.1:58207-70198 GCA_024611175.1 Megaceryle torquata
CCGACCCCAACAACCCCCTTCCCATGCACGGAAAAGAAAAACCCAACGAAAAAAAAAAACTCCTCCCCCCCCCCCCCCCCCCCCCGAATACCTATCAGAGTATCTCACCAGGCTGGATGTTTTCTCTAATGATGGTGACATGGTCATCACGGTCTGGTCGTGTATGTTCATGCCAAAAACCTATCACATGACCCAGCTCGTGGACAACTATACCAAATTTATCACAGTTCTTGCCAATAGATATAGCCTGAGGACCATTTCCCCTTCGACCCACGTAAGAGCAGCACCTGTAATTAAAACACAAACACAGATGAAAGTTTTCATGTGTATCTCCACAAACTGTATAGGAGATTCAGTTAAAATATGAGAAAATGTTACATAAAATCCATGAGTAGGACAATGCACTATGCAATGCACTGACTGACCAGACTCTTGGTAACTTGGCAAACTGCTAAATTTGATTAATTTTGATCTGAAAAGTCACTCTACTTCATTAGTTTCACCTATAAAGGGTGCAGAAATGATGCAAGTGAAATAGCAGTCCTTTAAAAGACTCATTTATCATGCAGTTCAAAATACAGATGGAAGATATCTTGAATGAGAGGCAGAATTCTGTAATGCCACTGTGGATTCCCTCCTCATCTTTTTGTTTCTCTGGCTATGGATGATATACAACGTCATTTGTAACAACAGTATATTAGGAGGTTGAACACTCTGGATATGTGCAAACCATTTTTTTTTTTCTCCCACTCCTGTTGCCTTGTAATATAAGCTTTAGTCCAATAAAGTAATATTTTCACAAGAAAAACTTCAACACAAACAACCAAAAAAACCCCCAAACCCGCTTTGCAATTGCTTTCATGTTTCATTCCTGTTCCACTGCACTGCTGTGATTCCAATGTATACTTATGGAATAGAGATGTCCTTTTTAGCATTTATCTGAGATGGCTGGTTTTTGGTTAGTACAAAAAGTCTACTGAATATGCTAGCAAAACAAATCCTACCAAAATGGAAGACAATTTCAGGTTTCATAAACGGATTCTCTGTCACCTCTGAAGATCTTGGATATTTCAAGCCAACATTATATTCCCTACTAAAAGCATGATTTCCCATCACCGCTCTGTAAATTCTGCAGTCCATCAGGTGGAATAGAATTGTACTGAGCAGATCTCCTCCCTCCCATTTTTTTTTTTTTTAATTAATACATGCTTTCTGATGCAACATTCACATAGCAGAATGTGATTGGTCCCTGAGAGGCTGATGCTAGTGTGGGGAATTATCCTATCCTTCATATGCCTCACTATGGCAATATTGAGGAAGGGCAATAAAGGAAGAGCGGCTACGGAAGGAATCCAAATAGGGGATTAAATTCTACAGACTTTTGGGTGTTTCTTCTTTTGCAGTTTTGTGATGGTAGAGAGATATTTCACTTTGCTTAGATGGCTGGTAAATCAGTCTTGGTTGTTGTTGTTCATTGATATTTGTTAGTATCTAATATAAACAGAATTTTAAAATATGACTATAAGCCAAGTACAGCCATGGCATTATAGCTCACAATATCTGTTCTTAGTAAGCATATACTGTTTTTGCATAAATGGTTAAAATCAAAGATAGACATACTAAAAAAATGATAGTAATATCTTAAAATTTTAAAGGCCACACTCATTACTTTGTAGAAGAGCCTAGGAGGGTTGTATAAAGAAATCTGAAACTATCTTCAAAATACTGTTGTGAAAAATTGTTGTTCAGATTACAATCATTCCTTGCTATCTCAACCGCTTCTCGAGAATTCAATCTCAAAACTCTTTTCTTCCTGCTTTAGATAGTTCCAAGGATAGGTATGAATCAACTTTTTACATCAAAATATTGAATTAGTCTCAGTGCTTCAGCTAGAATTATGCACAATCAGGTTTAATTAATTTCTTACATTGTCTTCCCTTGATAGCTCTCTTCAAGGTAAATAAAACCAATAACAATTTAGACTCCCTGCTATAGTTTGGTGCAATTATCAATGTTGCAGGTTTATTTATGTGCTACTGATCCACACCACAGTAAAAGAAAATGAAGAATAGCTGTGTACTGCTCCATTTCCCATGCTCTATATAAGCTGTATTAACACAAAATTACTATTTATGATAAAGAAATATTATTATAAACACTGATATAAATAAAATTAATGGAAAAAACTATCTTAAGATGTGCCTTAAAAATACAGCACAGGTGTAATACAGCAATAGACAGCAGATAAAAGATTAAAATTAAAATTTAGAGCAGTTACACTATCTTATCTCACCATTCCACAGTGGATTTCACCTTTGCACCTGACATGCTGATACAGTGCTTAACATGTTTTTCAGACTGCATGTTTGCAGAATCAATATTACAGGTACAGGTGAGTATGTAAACATAATTAAAACACTACAGATATTTTTAATAGTATTTCTACCCAGTTTTATATCTTTCACTAATCACTAAACCATTTGAATATGTTTCTGTTGTGCAATAAGGAAATTGCCATAGTTCATACACTCACTCATTCACTCATGCTTACCCTGAGGAGAAAAGTGTTTGGATCCTTAAGAAGGTTTGGGTTTGTTGATGTGTTTTTCTTTGGTTTGTTTTATTGGTTTGTTGTTGTTTTGTTGGTTGGCTGTTTTTTGTGGTTCGTTGGTTGGGTTTTGATTGTTTGTTTATTTTTTTTTGTTTGGGTGGGGTTTTTTTCTGTTGTTGTTTTCTTGTTTGGTTTTTTGGGGGGGTTGGGTTTCTTTGTTTGTTTTTTAAACCTAATACACTGTTATTTACTGTCCTATCCAATTAGAGAGGAAATACTGGAGTACCCACTTTGTATTCTGAGCCCAGGGTAATAGAATTTGCAGTAACTTCTTGTTCTCAGAAAAGGTCACTCACTTAAAAAGCCATTGAAGACCTTCTATCCTCATATAGAATTCCCAATTCACTGTTATAGGCAGTTGTGTTATTTACACTGAATAAATTTGCCAAACACAGTTCCTGGGTCCCAGACTTCCAATCTTTTAGAAAATATTTTTTCCTCATCTTTGAACACTTTGAAGGAAGGATTAAGCTCTGGCATTTGTACCTTGACAATCTCCAGGAAGCTACAGCAGAAAACACGAGAATCAATCAGATGAAGCAATCCCTGTTCCGTGAAAGCACATCACCATTTTTTATTAGGTGAACTTAATGAGTTAGTGCTTCCTACCTATGCTAAGGTCCTGGATATCATCATGGTAATTATGATATACTGACCTTAACTTGTGCAGAGATAAAATGCACTGACAATGCCTGATGGTTGTTTTAAAAATAGAAAAGCATAAAATGCACGCAATCTATGAAAATTCACATTACAGACTAATAAACATGGATGAAATTCCACTGATTCTTGCATAATTTGGGTTGGGAGGGCCCTCTGGAGGTCACCAGTTCAACTTTCTGTGCAAAGCAGGGTCAGATGTGAAATCAGACCAGGGTTAATAAGATCTTTATCCGGTTGAGTTTTGAAAACCCCCAAGAATGGGGAGAGCACTGCCGCTCTGAAAAACCTGCTTCAATGTTTGTCTGTCCAACCTGTGAAAAATTTATTCTTTATATTCAGTCTGATCCACTCCTTCTTCAGTTGATACCTGTTGTTTGCATTCTCCCACCAAGAACCACTGTGAAGAGCAGGGTGCTCTCTCCTTGTTGCCCTCCCCACAGGAACTGGATGCTGCTACTGGGTCGCCCTGAAACCACCTCTTCTGCAACTGAGCAAACCCTGGACCCTCAGCATCTCCTCAAAGGGCAAGTGGTCCAGCTCCTGAGCATCTTGGCAGCACTGTGCTTAAGTCCTTCCAGGTTATTAAATAATCTTTCTTGTACTGGAGGCCCACAGCTGGATGTAGGGTCTGTCTGTAATTTAGCAAGTGGTGGATAGAGAGGGATGACCCCTTCCCTTGAGCCACCAGCTGCACTTCTGTTCACACAGCCCTCAATACTGTTGGCTGGCTTTGCTGCCAGGGCACGTGACTAGCTTCTGCCCAGCTGCCCTATGGCCTGCTGCTTGCTGACCCTGCAATACCCAGCCTATTTTGCTCTTCCTTTTCAAGGACAGGGCTTTCTTTGCATTTGCCATTGTTGAACTTCATAAGATTCCTGTTGGTCAGTTCCTCAAGCCCACCTGGGTCCCTCTGGGTGATAGCTCCTCCAGTGAGCCTACTACCTGGTCACCCAAACTTAGCGTCATCTGCAAACCTGATGAAAGCATGCACCGCCATCTCTTTGTAGGTCACTGATAAAGATGTTAAAAAGGACAGGTATCAGGATAGGCCCCTGTGATACTGCACTTTCAGTCTGAGACCAAACCATTAACAACAAACCTCCAAGCCCAACCATGCAATCAATTTTAACCTATCCAGTTTTCTATTATTCATCTATAATCCTGCAAAACATACCTTCAAGAATCAACACATTTAAGCACATTTGTTTAAATCCTGGAATTTAATTTCTAATTCAAAATCTTTATGATGTGAATGCAACACACAATGGTAGTGTAAGAGACTGATGAGAGTAAAGTTAGAATAACCACTCAAAATTATGAAAAGGCAGAACAAATCCTTTAGTTTAAAACAGTTTAAACACTTCTGCTGAGTTTTCATGTCTACTGCTATGTGGAAACTATAGAGAAAAACTGCAGTGCAGAACTAAAGAACATTAATGATTATTTATAGCTTAAAGCAAATCAATAGGTTATTAAGATTGTAGGTTGTATAATATTTCATAAAATTTCAATAGTTTTAACGTACTTGCGTTTTTGACTTCATGTACATTACATGCTTCAACTAGCAAAGACACATTTGATGGCTTAAAAAAAATCTCATAAATAAGATAAATTTTTAGATGCTTGCAAAAATAATTTGGCAATTTACTACCATGGTCATTAAAAAAAAAAAAAAAAAAGAGAAGGTGGCCATTCTCAAAGTAGTGATTTGGGTACATAATACATTTGAAAGATGTTTTCTTTTCAGAAGAGAAATTTAACTGCAATCTTTTATCCAGTTTTCCTCTGTGTTGTCTAACAATTAACATCTAGAATCAAACACGTTGGGATTTTTTTTTTTTAAACTAAAAACAAGCAGACAGATGAGTATGGTAATTCCTTTGTGCTAGTTATTTAACAGATATCTAGTAGTTCTCAGAAATTTTAAACAAATTTATTGAGCATTTCTTTAAAATCCAAAGATAAATAACATTAATACCAAGTCTTAAAATAAGATCAGCAGTGCACACTCCTAGAGGATCATGAAGATTTTCTAGGTTAAGTGACATGTCAAGCATACCAGATTCATCCAATTAAACTACAAGACTGATAACTTTGACAGCTACACTGAGTCAAAAGGTAAGGAAAATGAAAATAAATAAATACATCTATGAAATAAATAATTTTGCCATATCATGGGTTTGACCCCAGGTACATTTGGCAAAAGACCAAGACCTTTCTGTGCTTTATGAACATTTGTCATGCCCCTTCAATTGAGTCAACTGGCAGCTTCTAAAGCTCCTCATCTCTTTAATCTTTATTGCACCAGACAGAAGTTGGAGACAGTAACTATTTATGAATCTCTAATTCCATTTAATCAGTCTAGCTGATCAATGATGATGAGCAAAGAGAAACAAATAGGAGAGAGAAAGTGAAATGACAGCAACAATACACTTACTCTTTTAAGTAATACAATTTGGCAGCTACTGCCAAAATTGCTCTTAGAGGAATATGAAGGGAGAATCAAGGAGGGTCAATGTTGCACTTCTTTAAAAAGCTGCACTCTTCAGAATGTGATAATATAAAAATCCTAATAGACCACAACATCAGCTTGCCAGGGCACTGACTGTATGAAGTTGTGGATGAAAAACTGCATAACTACATAAGCATACTAGGACTGCATCACAAAGGAAGAGGAAAAAGTTTACAAAATTCACAAACAAAATCTCACCAAAGAAACAAAGTTTTTTTTTTCTCAGGGACAAAATAACTCTTTCAATCACAAATATAACTCATACTGTACAAAGGCAATACTGGCTATGACCTGGCTTGATGAATTTGCTTATTATCAGGGATCAAGACAAACATGGTTACTAAATGTTCTGATTCACTATGCTGAAATGACCTGGAATCACAGAATCATAGAATGTATTGGGTTGCACGGGACCTCTAAAGGTCATCTAGTCCAACCCCCCTGCAATAAGCAGGGGCATCTTCAACTAGGTCACGATGCTCAGAGCCTCAACAATCTTGGCCTTGAATGTCTCCTGGGATGGGGCCTCCACCACCTCTCTGGACAACCCATTCCAGTGATCTATCACCTGCATGTTAAGGAACTTTTTCCTAATGTCGAACCTAAATCTACCCTTTGCTAGCTTATTAAGGCCTTAACCCCTTGTCCTGTCACTACAGACCCTTGTGAATAGACCCTCCCCTGCTTTCTTATAGGCCCCTTTCAGGTACTGGAAGGTCACTACAAGGTCCCCCTGGAGCCTTCTCTTCTCCAGGCTGAACAACCACAACTCTCTCAGCCTGTCTTCATAGGAGAAGTGCTCCAGCCTTGTGATCATTTTTGTGACCCTCTTCTGGACATGCTCCAACAGGTCCACATCCATTTATTGGGGATCCTCTGGTGATGGCAGAAGTGGCTACTGCTTCTTCACCTGCTCAATGGGGATGACTACCCCACTATTATAAAGACCAGCCAACTGAGTCCATTCCTCAGCTAACAAATGCCTACAGCATTTGTAATGCCTAGGCATTACAACCTAAATCACCCCTCCTTCAGTTCATGTTAATGTACCGTGTTTTAGACCATGGCAACCAGTCACCTGCACCTTGGTCACACCCATCCTACAGGCCACACCATAACTAGCAGCGGAGCTGTGCCAGCTGCTGTGGGCAGGAAGAGTGCTAGCTGCCAGAGGTAATTACTACCTGAAGACCATGAGTCAGCCCTAATGCTACGGATTATTTAGCACAACTATGAATTTCTTATCATTCCATAAAAGTAATTCAGCACCTCTTATAACACGTAACCCTTCTTAAAGCTGAAGAATGCTGCAAAAGTGTACCTCAGGCAATAAATTTACCTATTTCACCAACTTTAAGAATTTTCCTGTACTGTCTATTTAAATACAGGAGTAAGTTCAAAACACATTAAAACACTGAGAAGCTGTTTAGTCTACAGTGTCTGGGGAAGCACATGGGAGAGATGTGATTTTCCTGTATCTCAGACAGCTTTATCAAATGCCCATACAAGATACAGTAGTGATTGTAATAAGTAATCTAAAGTTTGTCATAGAAAGTACTTAAGTCTTCTAGAAGTGAATAAAAATTGCCACAAAGACAGATCAAAGGCATGCTGAGATGTCAGAACAATATGACTAATTGTTCCTTTTCTGACTCGCTATATAAAAAGAAGTTTGATCTTGTACTCATATTTATGAAGAGCATGTGACTAGAGGCCATCCCATGCTGACCCCTTTTTTTTTTTTGGCTTTGCATACAGAGAAGTATACTGATTGTATCTTCAGACACTTCCTATCTGATAGCAAGAAACATAAGGATAGAGAAGTGGTAGTGAACAAAAGGCATTTTTGAACCTGTTTACAGATTAGAGTTTTACTTGCCCTAATCAACTAGCCACATAAATATTTGCTGTAATAGATATTAATGCCAATGTACACTGCTTTGGTAGAAAAATAATGAACACTATCTTAATGCTATATTCTGATTTTCACATCTACAGCTAATGGGTACAAATGACTAAGTAATTACAACATTTCAAACTACTAAGTTAGTACATCAGCTGTACTAAGAAACAATAAATAACTGTTCTCAAAATCAGGTTAAATAAGCAAGACACAATGAGAAATAATTATAGTTTAAGACTTCAACAGATGAAATTATTCTGATGGGAAGGAGGGATCCAGTTGTAAAGCTTTTGACATTTTTCCACACAAACTGGCCATAAGCAAACTAGAGAACTCTCATATAAAGGGGGATATAAAGCTGTTTGGAATATTGTATTAAGTGAATAGAATGAAGATGCTCTTTAAATTTGCAGTCTGAGAAACAACTACTAAATACCATGAAGATGAGCCAGGAATTTATAGAAATTTCATCAGCTTAGAGAACTGAAAAGGGAAACATGGAATTATTTGGTGTCCTAAGATGTCCAAAACATTGTACACACTGGAACCAGTGACAATGAATCAGTGCTGTGGAAAGAATTCTGTCTCTTATTTGAAGTCACATTCCAACTGATCAGAAGTCAAACGTGGCAGCTGTTGAGAAGCAAGAAGGCACAATTCTTAGGCAACTAAATGGAAGGGGAGACTACAAGGTATATGAATTAGCTCTAGCACTAGCTCAACAGAAGGAATGATTCATCTGGACAAACACGCCCTAGTTTTGAGTCCTTAATTTCAAGAAAGATGTGGACTAGTTAAAAAGAATGTCAAAAAGGATAACAATGTGATCAAAGGCTGAGAAAACATGACAACAGGAAAGAATAAGTGAATTAGGTGTTTTCTAGTTTAAAAGAAAAATACAACTGAGGATGGACATAATAACAGTCTCAAATATAATAGATTCCTTCAAAAATAGAAAGAGAAGTGATTTATTTTCTATGGCCATGGTGAGGAGGAAAAAAACGTTGATATACTTTAATTGAAGCAAGAAATGACTGGATTAGCTATAGCCAAAGCCCCCTGACTTCCTGAATCTCTTATATTAAGGATACTTAAGAAATATATTCCCTAGTAGGCTGTGAAGTATTCACTTTTGCAGGTTTTTAGAAAGAAGTTAAACGAGCATATATCAGCAACAACTTAGGTATAGCTGTTTTGGTTTCAAGAATACATTAGGTATCTTTCAGAGATCTCTTGCAGTCCTATGGGTCTATGATAATCAAAACTTATCTCTTGTTAATTGCTGATATATAAACTCATCTTTAGGAAGGTTGTGTATCTCTGATAACCAGCTGCTGAATTTCAAATATGCTTTTTTCATTGCTGACCTTCTGGGATGAGCTTCCCATGAACTGCTGCAAGAAGTAATGCATTATGCTCCTTCAAAATATCCTTAATGCTTACAAAGGCTCAATAACACTTCACTTGCTAGTGTGCTAATGCTGTCATCTGAGACATCTGTAGATAGTGCCATCTGAATTTCCACATATATGTCTGTATCTTTTTCTGTTTCATTAAATGTGTTATGTTTAACTGTGTGATCTTTGGGGCAGGGTTTATCATTTTAGTTTTTAATCTGAAGAGTGCTAAGTACAATGAAGTCTCCCTCATCTTTGAACGTTAGCTGCCATGGTACTGCAAACAATAACGACACAATGTGCTAACAAACCAACACAGCAGGGTGCTATGGGAAAGAACTGAGATTAATTTCAGTGCAACTGGCCATGCAGCAGAAAGTGTTTGCAGATGGTTTGGTGTCACTTTTGTCTGGGATCTTCCCATGGAAAATTCTGCATCAGCACTGTATGCCAGTGGTTAGTGTGCAGTGGTTCCTAGTCACCCAGAGAAGATACGTTCTTGTTTATCTGCCTCTTCCTGAAATGGCTTATGGACTCAGGACTCCAAAAAAAAAAAGTCATTCAACTGCCCCTTCTGTTTAGCCTATTTTTTTTGATCACTGATGGACTCTTCATAGCCACAACCTTCATTGTTTTTATTTTAAACTTGTTACAGCTTTTATAAATTCTCTGCAATTTATAAAATACCCACCAATAAGTCAACATTAACTGTAAAAGATAATGGTAACTTCAAAGGTAGATACTGAGTATATTCCAAACTTCTGCTTCAAATCCATTATAATAGAGCCTTTACCCTGAAGTGACTTGATCTTATGAAACATCAGCCAGCTTAAGAACCAGTACTTTAGCTGAAGAGATTTTCTGTCATTTGGCTCTGGGCACTTAGAAGTTACAGAATTTACTTTTCATGAAACCAAGATCTCTTCATATATCCCCATACTTCTCTTTCAAAAGCACCTGAGACCACTTAGATCTTTCACACTCTTCTGTGTAAATTCACATTGCTTTCTACCTCCGTGAGTGCAGGGAACCATCATGATTATTCTCTGCTTCCCATTTCTCTTCCAACTGTGTATCAGTATCCCTAAATCCTATCTTCCCAGTTGCTTTGTTAACTAAAATAGTAGCCATGCTAGGTCAGAACAAAAGTCCATTTCATTTGGCATTGTTTCTAACAGTGGTTTCCAGCAGACCTACAGGAGCACAAGAACACGACAGGCAAGTTCACAGGTGCTCCCACAGAATAAGCTCCCCAATTGCAAGGATCTGTGCCTCAGAGACTTTCCAAGAAAAAGGTGGTACCTTTCTTAAAACATCCTTACATTTTCCTGTACCTTAAGAACCTAAAGCCTTAAGAAGGCAAAAAATTCACAAGTAGGCTTGCAAAGTGTTCATTGATCAGGAAGCCGTCAAGACAGGGAGCCACTCACTGTGGAACCTACAACTCAAACAAAACATGACTAGCAGAAGTGCAGTATTTTCACAGGTAGTGAGTGCTCTTCTTAGAAAACAAACATGGTGCACTCAGGAAGATCACTGATCGCTCTAAAAAATTAAGAATTCTGAGTGGAATAAATAAGAGATATAGCTGACAGGTATTTCTACACAGAAATATCTGAAGATGGAAAATAGTGATTTAGGAAAAGCTGCACTAATGAGTAATAAAACCTGTTTTGTTCTCTTTTACACATCCATGACCTAGAAGAAGGAATTTACACAATGGTTAAAAACAGTTAAACAAATATTGGCAAGGACAGTCTAACAACAGAAGAGTTAAAATTACAATTAACAACAATTCAGCTGGGAAAGGAATAAAGGTTAGATGTCCATACATAATTCAGAAGTAAGCATGTGACATGAAGAAAGCATCAACAAACAATAAGCCTGAAATGCCTTATTCTAATACATATAAACAGTAAAAGCATGACAGAAAGCCAAATATGGCTCATGTCTCCGTATATATAGCAAGATCATTTTTATCTAGAAACAGACAAAAGAAGCATAACTTCAGAAAGTTACTATACATACTGCTTTCAATGAACCTAAAGCCAAGCAGAACACACGTATCATTTAAATGCAGTAACTATCTATTCATTTTGCCATGAAGTATATACTCAGAACTGCAAAGCTGACAAACATGGCCAAAAACACTGAAAACACAAGTATCTGTTACCAGACACACACACTTACCCACAAGGTCTGTATGTAAATACAATATAACTTTCTTCATCGCTTCGTTCAATAAATGTAACGCATGTGTACTTTTCCCAGTGCCTCATAGCCTGTTTGAACATGGCTCGCTGGGTGCCTGGAATAATTGCATAAGATTAAAAAAAAAAAATAGAGATTTCTAACTGCGTCTTCTTATTTAAAATCAGATTAACATGCTGGGAATATAGGCCTGAAAAGTCACTGCATCATGAAGTGCTGTGTCCCAGCAGTCCCATGTACTGCCAGATTGCAATTAAAGGGATAGTCAGAACACCAGCTCATCGTAATGTATCTGCCTGCAAGGGGACCAATACTACCTGACACACTTTAGCAAACATAAAACCTACAGAAAAAAAAGCACAGATATGCTACACCAGAGAAAGACAGAAGGAGAACTATAATAATGCTTATCATAGAATCATAGAATGTATGGGGTTGGAAGGGACCTCTAAAGGTCTAGCCTAACCATATAGTCCAACCCCCCTGCAATAAGCAGGGACATCTCCAACTAGGTCACGATGCTCAGAGCCTCATCAAGCCTGGTCTTGAATGTCTCCTGGGATGGGGCCTCCACCACCTCTCTGGACAACCCATTCCAGTGATCTATCACCTGCATATTAAGGAACTTTTTCCTAATGTCGAACCTAAATCTACCCTTTGCTAGCTTATTAAGGCCTTAACCCCTTGTCCTGTC
>JANIJG010024559.1:81820-106579 GCA_024611175.1 Megaceryle torquata
TTTGACATTATTAAGTACTTCTCCTGGTTAGATTAACATCAGAGGAGAGGAGAAAATAGATGCTGAAGGAAAAAAAAAAACCAAAAAAAAAACAAAAAACCACAACCCCACAACCTTCTTTCTAATGAAAGGTCTACACTGAATATAAATCCTGCCCTTAAAAGCCTGAAGCACACCCACACCCAAGTTATAAAAAAGAGAAACAGCCCGCCCCTAAAAACCACAAAAAACCCAAACAAAAAACAGTATTCCATACAACTGTATCCTTTAGTTTTTTGGAATGCTTGTGTAGGTGTGAAACTACTTGTAACTAAAGACCATCACATGTTTATCTCCTGCCTTAAATATTTTATGGCCTGAAACTATCTGGAGATGTCACTAAGTCACTCTGTATACTTTATCGTGTGACACACTGATCTTAAGCTTACAGAAAGCAAGCAGAGGATTGTTTGGGTACATATGGTATGATGTTAAAGACTTTGCTAAAAGCATTTTAGGATTAAGAGCTTTATTAGAACCCTGTAAGGAACTTCTCACAGAACAGACCTGTTCAGCTCTGCACCTCATTTTTTATAGATATGTAATTTCATAAATTTTATGCAGAAAAATAACAAGAATCTGATAATCAATTCACTAAGCATGAAAAAAACAAACAAACACACAGAAACAAAAGGACAGAAGAATTTTCAAAATTATTCAACCAGTACTTTAATGTACCTCTACTTATTTCAGATTGCTTCACATAATCTCCTACCCTATCTATTCAGTGACTAAGAAAACGATGTTTACAGGCAGCTTTTCATTTAATTTGAAAATGCAAGATTGATAACAAACTCAGGAAAAAGTTATTGAAAATCTGAGACAGCATGAATTACAGAAGGAAAGTATTTTAAATATTTTTTATTTTATATAGGTTCTTAATAAAAAAAATAGGAAAATGGATCTTTTTTTGTCCAACACCTGATAAAAAGATATATACCCTGTTATACCAAATGTCATGCAACTTTGTTTTTACTGGGGGGGGGGGGGAGTTCTATTTTATATGGCCACTACATTATGCATTTACACAAATTCAACACAGATGATACATGCATTAATTTCGGAAAGATAGATGCAAACTGATTACACAGGAAAAGTATGTTTTTATCTATCAGTGAAGAAGGATTTATGTGGAGCTCTTAAAACTGAACCTACTCTTCACCAATAGGTGCAGTTCTGCTTTCACACAACACAAAGGCCCCAGAAAAACATCACTTTCATAAAGGTCTTATTTTATTAAAAGACAAACACTGCCATGTAAAGCAGCTAAGTTTGCTAAATGTAAATTAGTCAGCTCACAAGAATGAAAACAAACAGGAAAATAATTAGATTGTAAAAAACATCTGCCATCCAGAAAAACACACCTTTACGTAGTAATATAACTGGAAAGGAAAAATAAAATGATCTATAAAATACAGATGAAGCACAGGAACTACAGCTACATTCTCCTGCTTGTAACAGGAACTATCATATTTATCATAAATAATTAAGATTTATATTCCAACAAGATTGTCACAGCATCAAATTTCAAGTATTCTAAAGGAAGAAAATATGCTACTAAGGACAGGAAAACAAATAAAAAAAATTTTTTTTAAAAGAGATTAAAACTATTTTAAGTATATAGATGTATATACATGGTATGAATCAATTAGCATACACAGTTAGGACAACAAAGGCATTATGAATTGCTAGAAGATGCTCAGAAGTCCATGGAACAATCACATGGTTAACTCCAAGGGGCTGTGATATGCAGTAGGATAGCTCATTCTGGGATTTGAATTATCAGTTAGCACATTAAGTTTGCAAAATATATACAGAAGTATATTCCTTATAATTGCAATAATAAAATATCAAAACTCCTTCATAATTTGTCCCACAATTATTAATTTTGAAATCTCAAATAATAAACAGACATTTTAAAATAAAATATATTCCTGATATCATACTGATATTAGTAACAAAGTATAAAATTCATCTAAGTAAAGATTGCTAGTGTTTGTCCCTACAGCACAGCAGTGTAGAAGAAAACCAGCTCTACCTTGGGATAAGTCAGGATCAACCAGCTACCAAGGACAGCTCTAAGAAACTGACATTGTCAGAGACCACTGCGATCGAGAAACCATTTTCATAGCGTGATTTTGTCAGAGAAAATTACAATCCAGAAACCATTTTTATAACGTGATTTGTTCTGATGCCTGTACAGGTTAGAAAAATATTAGACTCAGGCACAACCTTCCCACATTTGGAAAGTGTGTGAAAATAAGATTATATAGATTCTTTCTTAGGCTTTCCCAAACTGTGATGCAAACTGGTATCAGGCACACAATGTACTCTGGTTCCATAAGCAGTTGCAGAATTGTCCCAGGGAGATTACTCTTGTATGAAAAGGACACCAGTGACAGCATTAAGGCAATACTAGAAGAAATTTTGAAAGCAAAGCCTCAGATTTTGGTATGCTACTGGGAGTGGAAAGCACAGGAATTTTATGTTTCAACCCCTTCAAAGAAGCTGCCAAGAACAGAATATCAGTTAACTGCAAGGCAAAACTGAAATCTGAAGAGCTCCTTTACATCCTTCAATGGGAGGTGAGACACTCAGCACTGTTCATACTCTGACCAGTAATTCATGCAGCAAGAGGTGCCAAAAAGAGTGCTGGCCCAGACTCAGTGTATTCATCTGAACTTAACATGTGCAGTGGTTCCAATTAGCAGCCTCTTCTATAGCTGAGTCATTGAGTACTTCCCTGTAACAACACAGCTATGTACATTATAGTCTATCTTGGTGAGGCATTTTGTTCCATACAATTCATTCATGGCTTACATAACTGGCTCTAACTGAATAGAAAAAAGGAAGATTTGGAGCTAAATAAGTAAAAACTTTTTCACCTTATTACAAGGAATACAACATACATTACCATAATTAACCTCATTTTATATTCCCACTGTCTTCAAATCAGTCAGGCTTTCCAGGATTTTCACGTGTACAAGGTTTCACTGTACAAGATTTTCAAGGTGCACTTTTCTTAGAAACCATTAAAATGAGAACAAGACAGGGCAAATAAACACCAAAAGATCTTAGGTGCAACCACAAGCATAAGACTGAATATCATACCCTGAACTCATTGTTCATCATGAGCGCTACCTTCAGCCATAACAGTGTAATAAATTTCTGTTACCATACAGGGCTCACAGAACTTTAAAAAAGAAAAAAAAAAATTGAAACTGAACTTAATTTAATCAAGAATTTTGTAATTATCCAAATCAGTTTGACTTTTTCTGGAAGAAAAACATGAGAGCAAACAAAAAGTTAAAGAAAATTGTAACAACATTAAGTAGAAGCCTAAGGCAGCCTATTTTCACAGACCCACCAAAACAAGAAATTTGCTACTTCATTAATTTCACCATGCAGCATTTTCTGTGCATGACCAGGAGCAAGTGTTAGTGAAACCTCTTGACTTATTTGAAAAAGCTCACATAGACACACTTGAAGAGGGACAGAACACCTCTGACTAACTCCTTCCAAGTTCCTACTTACTGTAAAAATAATGTAAAATAGCAAGCTCATCAACACTTACACCCATTCTGCTTTTTTGAAGACTCGTGCTTCAAACTTTAGCCGGAAAGCCACAATTTTCCCTAAGGAACATATCATTTCCACTTCTTTCAGGGGGGAAAAAAAAAAAAAAAAAAAAAAAAGGCAGAATAATTTAAACATCTCCAGACTGTATACCAGTTAGAAATACATTCCTCCATTCTTTTGAATGTGACATGTCTTGACCGCAACTCACATAGGCATAGATAAAGTTAAACTTAAATTAGCTAGCTTATGTATGGCAGTGATGTACCCTCAGAAACACAAATTTTAATGGAATTTACTGAAATCTTCAATGACACAATTTCCCTGTTGACATCATTATTCCCCACTGTCTCCCATCATGCACTCTTTGAAAATTCCCCTGTGTTCCCCACACATGGTCCTTTTGGCTTCCTTCCTTCCTTTCACCACGTCAAGCACTGGAACAGGCTGCTCATAGAAGTGGTTGAGTCACCATCCCTAGAGGTATAACATGTTTTAGTGGTGGACTTGGCAGTGGTATATCAATGGTTGGACTTTTATCTTAAAGGTCTTTTCCAACCTAAGCAATTCCATGGTTCTATGTGCCCACATTTATAGGTAGGCTACTGGCAGGGCAACAATCCTACTGGGGCCAAGTTACACTTGTGGAGCCTTTCTGAGGTATGTATCATTTCACTGCAGTTCCTTCACACTGTTCTCCAAACACTGCAGGAAATTATTACCAAACTGACCCAACTAAGAGAGAAGAACAACCAGATATGACCTGCCTGTGGATACATAAAACAGCTGTAGAGTCAACAGCAGGTGAAGATAAATAATTGTTGGAGACATATCTCCTATCCTACAGAGCCAGCCGGTTCCCAATATCCCTCCCAGGCACATGGCCATCAGGCTGTATCACAGAAGGGCTACAGGTTAAGCGATGTGCAGCACTGGGGCATGTTCCAAGTTTTCCAAAGCAGGAAATATCTCCAATACAAAGCAATACTCTCAAGGAAAATGGAGTATTTGTGACTCCCTTTACCAAGGTAAAATTTTCACTTATCAAAAGAGGCATTTGTAGAGCTTGACCTTGGTGAACGTAGTATCTTGGGATACTAATTTTCTAGAGATGTTTCTCCATGAAACAGTATAAATCTTGATTTACAAATCTCTATTTCCTCTGAGCTAGCTACAGCTTTTATTTTGATCATTTCAAGAAAGCAAAGAGTACTTTGACAAAAGTCGCAGTCTTAGGTAAAAGGACAAGCTTCACTCCTAAACTTACCGAAGGGTATTTTGAGGACAGGTACTTTAAGCACAACAGCCCCTCTGTGAAAGGTTTGGTTCTTGGTTAAACTGTTCAACTTGGCAAGTTTCTTGACTTTCAGTAACTATTTGTTGTTGTTGTTGTTGTTTTTGTTTTGTTGGTTTTTTTGTTTTATGCAAGGTCATTATCAACACACCACACAGTTTGTAACTGGTAAAATCTATTCCTCTTGTAATGGGTTAACTACTGAACTGAATGCAGAGTATCCTGCTGAGCAAACAGCAAAAGGCGTCTGCACACTATGTTGGCAAACCAAGCAGCTACTCTAAAAACTTTTTTCATCACTGCTCACTCTCTCAGGCCAGATATTGGCAAAACAAACCTACAGAGACATACTCCAACAGAGATCTATTTATCCTGTCATCAACCTTTTCATTATTATTTTCTACTATTTCTAGTTTTGACTCTGAAGAAAGAGTGAAAAGTTAAAAATAAAAAATAAAAAAATTGAAACATGAGCCTTTCCAAAGACTAATTTTCAACCACTATGAAAGGAAACCCACCTCAAGAAACCAGTGGCACTCAGAATGATCAATGATGGCCAAAAAATAGAAGGCAATCACAGCTATTTTTTCTTACCCCAACAAATGCTGACCCTCTTTATGTGAACCTACATGTAAGAGTACCATCATTTCCTGGGTCTGTCACTCCTTCTGCTGTCAGGGTAACAGAGACACTGAAGGAAATATTTCTCCCTCTTCCTGTCACCCCTCAGAGAAGCCACTGCCCCAGTATTTGCTGACCTTTCACTTAGTGATACCATTGTGGCTTCTGGAATAGGAAAAGAGAGATGATGGGTCACGGGGTGGGGAGGTTCTGTCTGCAGTCACCTGCAACGACTTCTGCTATAGCTAGGTTTATTAAGGAGGCTGGAAGAGTATACCAGGGGAATTCAGGTCTACAATATCGCATCATTATCCCAGTCAGCCCTGTATGACCACTATGATGGTATAGTAATTGTCTTCATTTTACTGTGAATCTCCATTATCTGTGAATAGCCTTAGGGTCAAGATCTTCAAAGTTAATTATGTGGCTAAGCTTTCTTACAGTAGAAAGAACAGGCTCCATGAGGGAAAATTATCCTTGAAGTGTAATCTTTTTAAAAATATAGACAAATGTGTGTATAGAACTTGCTGTTTTAAAATTAAGAAGACGACACTACGGAAGAAGAAGACACTACGGAAGAAGAAGACACTACGGAAGAAGAAGACACTACGGAAGAAGAAGACACTACGGAAGAAGAAGAATATAAGAATAGAAAAATAATTCAATTCCTTCAAGAATGGAAAAACGGGTAACTTGAACTGCATATAGAAGAATGGAGGAAACCCCCTGATGGAAAGAAAGTTGTCAGTCTGAGAGTGATACCTACATAAAACAGCTGTTATGGCTGAGACAGACAAAGCAGCTGCTACAAGGGCTTGCAAAAGATGTAAGCCTTAGACATTTTCATTTGAACACCAAGAAAACAGAGTAGCACCACCAAATCAAGTGAATTACCAAGCTAACTGATAATGCATGGCATAAACAGAAGGATTAAAAATACTGTCTTCTTTGCCAATGGAGACATATTAATCAACTCTATCTGCAGAATGCTGTATACCAGCTGATGTTTTACAGCTTTTTGTTTTCCTCATACTGTCTCAACTCCAGGTCAAAATAGCTTCTTTATGTTCACACAACAAATTATATTGCATAAGTGAAGTACCATACTTTTCATAACTTTTTCCACATGACTAACAACATTTATTTTTTTTTGCTCAGAGAAGACTTAGGTATTTTTTAAATTAAAATAACACTTTCATCATCATGAAACAACTGTGCATCACTTGAGCACAGTACTAGGGGGGGTTTTTTGTCCCAGAAACTGAATTCAATCTGGTCCATGTTTCATCTCCCATCGTTAAGAAAGGGTGAGCAGGTTTGAGCAACAAAGATGAATGAGTGAAGCAAGGAAGTAAAAATCAAATGAAGCACAGTGGGAGAGAGCTACAAAGTGCAGAAAAGGAGGTGAAAGAATGTGGCTACTAGGAAGATCATTACTGTGCAGAAGGCACGAGCCACAGAAGATTTAATATTAGCCACCTGCCAAGAATTTTGTTTTACAGAAAGAAAAAATTACATGTGAACTAAACTACATGACTTTCCAACCCATTCAGTGGAATGGATATATTACTGAATAGTAAGGATTTCAGGAAATAGCAAGGAATTTTCAAGGATAAAGAACAAAAGTAATAAAATAAAACTTACCTAAATAGACTACTGCAGGTGTGGAGCAAAAGTTTTGATCACAACTTCAATTTAACATCCTAGCCTTTCAGTGACAGAGTAAGTTACAAGGTCAAAAATTATTGTTTATAACAGATTTATATACATTAGAAGACAAGAGTATTTTAAGTAAGTGGTTCAAGTCTTGAGCCTTTGCATGTTTTCCTGGGGATTTGCTGCTTCCAAAGACACTCAGGTTAACTCAGACATGAATGGTGTTCCCTAGAAGAGTCCTGGTGCAAGGACTGGATACACTGAGCTCAGCATGAGGATGGCCAGAGACAGCAGAGGACAAGCACTGTTCAGCAACCTTGAGGGAGAAGCAGCAGTAGCTGTCTGAAGATTTGGAGGGCAACCCAGAAGAAGGTTAATTTACAAAAATAAAATAAAATAAATAAATATTTGGAATTACTGTTTAGCTAAGATGTGTCACTTTGGAAATACTTCATTTCACAACCATAATGTCTTTCTTCTAGTGCTACATGTTGTTACTATGGAGTAGAAGTGAATAAGGAATTCAGTAATTAAATGAGATAACTCCCTTAGTTAAGCTTGTCATGCTGTGACAATAAGGGGCCACAGATTTATACAGTAACTCTTTAAAATTGGCATCAGAAAATAATAAACACATCACATTAATGTCGTATCATAGCAGCACTGATCTGTCTGGAAATCCTCTCCTTCTGTACCTTTTCCTCATGTTTGAGAAACAAAACAAAAAGTATCTCATTTCTCCCAGACATAAGATCCCAAACAGGCTAAAGTAGTACCTCTAGAACAGAAAATCCCTGAATAATCATTAAATGCAACCAAAGACTTATACAGAAAGCCAAATGGCAAAGAAAGGAAAGTGCATATCTTAAGTATTCTCTGGAATTGAGGATGAAGGTTTCCATCATATCATATGAAATAAATTTTGCACCATTTTAAATTCAAACATAGAAAATTATTAAACTGTGTATAAATAAACCCTTATTTAGGCTTTAGAAGCAGCTTCCATAATCAGATGCAGCTTCCTGTTTCAGTCATTTTTGTCAAGAACCTCACTTTAAGTCTCCCCATCTCAGTTATCAGCACATCATTTTGCGACCTGTCTCTGCAGAAAAGACAAGGAAAAGGGGCTAAATAGCTCTTAATGCTGGGGGTTTTTCGGCAGTGATCCTATGCTTAATCCAGCAAGTTCTGGGTGTTGGACTAACGTAATTTTATATTCCTGCCTACATATTCATTAGATGTCTTCTACCACACGTTTGTTACCAGAGTACAAATTCTAGTCAATACAGATAAAAAAGTGAAGTATGATTGTTTTACTTTGCATCATCCAATTCATGACATGGCTTAAAATAGAAATGATGAATCCCATTCGTCACAACTACTTTACTTCCTTGTTACTGAATACTGATTTTGTTGTTGTTGTTTTGTTTGTTGGGTTTTTTGTTTGTTTGTTCAGCATTTGTAATTTAAGGGGTTGGGTTTAAGTTTTTTTTCTTCTCCCCCTGCCATGGAGAATCTGCACAGCTGCTGATTATTTTTTGGACACAGAAAGTAAAACAACTGACAAAATATCCTCAGAGTTAGTGAGGCAACAGTAAATACAGAGTGGAAAAACACTGATGTTATCTAATGTCTAACATCAAGTTATGTATTAGAATTTTATGCTTCGTACATCTGAATCTTACATAGCTTAATATTCTGAGCTATTTTAGCCATGGTAGCACTTAAGACAGTATTTAGACAATCATTCTAATATTTTGCCCCTTGATAGATACAATGAAACCTCATCTCAGTTTTGCATTTGCTCCTTCTTGAAAAACCCTATTCAGCATAGCTGCTGAAAGCTTTTTAAAATGCTTGTTTTCCAACAATAAAGAGTATTAGCCTTTTGCAAGTACTCTGCTGCAAGCCAGCAGGATCTCCTCCCTGTTCTGAAGAGAATTACACATGCTGCATGCAGTCCAAACTTACTCACTTCCTAGGTTTTGGCACTGTTGGTAATTCAAATATCATCAGCTGAAGTGGGGGAGGTAGGGAAGAGGGTGATAAAAAATATAAAATTAAATTAAATTAAATTACATTAAAAAATAAAATAGAAAATACACGGCTTCAACTTTCTCCTGTCCCTACAGTTTCTCTCCCAGACTGCTTTTATCCTCTATTTGTGAGGCTGCAACCATCACTGTCACCCCAAAGCTGCCATAAAACTGATTATATTAAATTGTGCATATTTACAGTGGTATTTTACATAAGGACTTAGACTTTGCTACTTGTTTGCAGCTGATGTACCAAAAGCAAATTAAGAAAAAAACCGATCCAATAATGAAAAAACACCTACAAGTCCCACGGATTTTATTACAATCTTGTGGTGTAAAATGGCAACTATGTAAAAGCTCAAGAATTTCACAAATCTCAAAAGAAAGTAAAAAGTTATACCTTAGTTAAGCTCCCCATTTCCAGAAAGCCAGTCCCAAGCTGATCCTGATTTTATAAGGTATTTTAGTTCATCTGTCAAACAGAAAAACTAAAGGGCCACTCCAAATAACAGATCCTGACTTTTTCTTCATGTGTATTACTCTTCTTTTCTTGCCCTCCTTAAGCCACTGCAGCTCCTTATGTACTGCTTACCACCAGATTTCTTAAACTGCTTTATAATAGGGGCACATATGTTAGCAGGAACAGCATACCATGATCCATTTGCCATCCCACTTGCAGATATCACTTCTCCCAACTGCAACAGTCTTAATTACAACTGCTGTTTGCCTGAACACAGAGAAGACTGATGTGAAGTATTTAAGGGGTTTTAATGTCTTTGGGTTTTGATTAATAAAGATGGTACTGCCTAAATTAGTCTCCGAGTATTTTTAGATGCCTTTTAATACAACTCAGCAGCTGGAACAATGGACCTGAGCCAAACATGATGTTTCTAGCCAGCTCACCCTGGGCTAGCATGGTCTGCTGGCTACAAGGGGTGTGTCTTTTGACAGCAACACAGTGGTGGCCTCAAATAACCTCTTAATATGTCTCTGGAAATAGGAATTACACAAGATACTGCAAATACTAAGCTCCCTTCAAGCTCAGAGAAAATACAAATATTTAATATAGCTAACATTTGGAACAAATATGCCAAATTAAATATTACCCTTTTCAGAGGACTGATATTTGACCTATGGCATTTAGAGTCTAATACTTCAGAATTCCTTGAAGGTAAAGATTTCAGAAAACAGAAGAAAAATAATATGTTCTTTAACTACTAGATGATCTTGATTCTTCCTTTATTCTTTTATGCTTTAAAAAAAAAAAAAAACAAACTAAGTCATAAATAGACATGAATGTGTAGAAAACCACAGGAAAAGCATTTGACCAAGTAAAACTTGAGCACTCTGAAAACATGTTGCTGTATCACTCCTTGAATAAGTCATATGCATTATTACTGTGTTTATTAAATGCTGTCTCCAGCACAACGTCCAAATGTTAAGTGAAAAATCCTGTATTACCAAAAGGCACACTCCTGTAAATAGTTGAGACATCTGCTCTATGTGTGGGAAGAGAAAACAAAACCCCAAACATACACAACATACACTTTCTTCTACCCGCTATCTCTTGTCATAGGAAGCCTGGTCTGTAAGTCATTATCCTAAACACCCACATTTCTCACATGAAAATTGTGGCAGTACACTTACATATTTTAAACGCTTCCCTAAGCTAACACAAGAGTAAATGAAAATAGGATGCCTAGTAAAGGACAAAGTGGAAGTATCTGCTTACACTGAGCTCTGAAGCAGTGCTGTTTAAGCTACCCAACCAACATAACAGTGCTTAAATAATACAGTGTATTCTAGGACAGGTAAGATTTGATGTGAATGATACGGGACAACTCATAAGATCTGGAAAGGAAAGCCTGGTCACCTAAACTTAACTTAAAATTTTCTGTTCACAATGAAAATATCCACACACTGTCATTTTATAGAAATTTATCTGCTTGAAGCTTTTCTAGAAGGGATTAGAAAACAGTATTTCAGATTGTGGTTTGATAGCACGAATACTGCATCAGGTATTAGAGAGCTGTAATATTCAACTCCTACTGTGAAAGTCAGTGCCTTTCACTTAGAAGGTGTTACCCAGGAATATGACTTCCAAAAAAAAGAAAACCCCCCAAAAAACCCAAATCAACCCCCCAAAAAACAAAACCAAATTAAATCAAAACACACAAGCAAAAATTAAAAACAAAATGAACAAAACAAACCCACAAAACACAAAAACAACAGCATAGAAAAACAAAACAAAACGAAAACCAACCAACCAAATTTGATCATAACATTACTATTACTGGTACAAATCCATAAATACATTTAAGTGAAGAATTCATTCAAATGCCATATGAAATTTAATCTGTAACAGTGTCAATTAGAAGCATCTTTACAGATGTGAAAATCACTGACATTTATGGTTTACAAATTAATCTTGCACTTGTCTAATCCTGAAAGTATAGTTCTTTCTATCCCTGAAGAGGAAAACAGTCCAATATTTTCAATGTATTTGTTTGTTTTGTTTTGTTTTTTTCAATACAATCAGTAGAAATAGAGGGAGGAAATAAAAAATAAAATAAGAACAGGGAAAAAAAAGGCAGTCTCCTTTAGAAATTTCACTCTTTTTCAATTGCAGAACTGACATTAATGTTAGAACTGACAACTCTCTAAAAAGGCACAAGGCAGAATAGAGATAGGCAGAAAAATATCATGCAACCAATAATATGTAATGTGAAAGAAAAACAAAAAGAAAATCCTGTACTATTTAAGACTTTTTTTTTTCCATGGCAGACAAAAGGAAGAAACATAGGTCTAGACTGTGAATATACCAGAATACTGTCTTTGTGGCATCCTAAAACCTCTTTTAATTTTGATAAATGCCTTCAATATTCATGAATGCACAAGGGACACTTCGGAGAGCAGTAAGTGACCTAACCCAAAGTTTGAGAACAGAAGACATCTTCATGTGCTAAAATGACTTCATTTGTTGTAATAAAACATGGGAGGAACATCTGGCAGGAGTGGAAAGGATTCTGGAGCTTTTTAAGGCATCAGAGCTCAAGTTAGGGGGAGGGATTTGGGGGTTGGATTTTTTTCTCTGCTTGCTTGTTTGACTTTGCCAAAGGGGTACATCACATTTCTGAGACTTTGAGAAAATAAGCTAGAACCTTAAGAGTCCAAAGCTGGATGGAAAGGATTGTAACATGCCTACAAATCTTGAGAAAGTATAGTAGATTAAAGATCCATGGAGTGTGGATTTTAAGAGATTAGAACAAAAAGCTGCAAAACAAGCATCAGTATTATACCACTCCATCCATTTGGCAGAAAATATCAATAAGCTTCTGAGTGCCTGAGTGAGTGGACTGATGGAATATATTTGTGGCAATTTGTGATGCCTCAAAGGTCATTTATTGCTTGCATTAAAACAAATTCTCTTGATAAAATGAGACCAGCATCTCAGGGGAATAATATACCCAGAGATACTTTCACTATTAACAAAAAAAAAACCCGAACCAAAACAAACCGAAAAAAATGAAAAGCAAAATGCCATTGCCATTGTCTTCATTCCACACACAGGCTGTACTTAAAGAGCAATGCTAACTGCTGGCTAACTACTGGTTATAATCAGCCCATACTCTTCTGCATGAAAGGTCTTCTCAGGTGATGCTGTCCTACAAAGAGCACCCCTAAGACCAAAGTCTCAGCAAAGTTTCATGTGTGAGTATGAAAACACTAATACGCTAGACTATTGTCTCTATATGAGCAAATAAGTTTTCTTTAAGTGTGGAATCGAACGTTGTTAGCTCCAAGTGCAGGAGTATGAAAATAACCTTTCTTCCTAATGATTATATAGTTTTCAATCTGGCTAAGTGATTTTCCCTGTTCTGCGTGTTTCAAACTCAAACTGAAGTCAGTGGTTTTGGTTATTTGGTCTTATTGGATTTTTCTTATAATGTAACTCACAAATTATAAATACTGAGCGTGAAAGCAGAAATTGGAAAACATGATAACATAACTTATAAACTAATATACCTGTTATTTTTTCCATGTTAGTTTCCAGTTTCTCTGCCTGACAGTATTCAAATTAGAAATCCTAATGTATATCCAATCAAAATTTTCATGAATACCCAGAAGTTTGTTGTTTTAACAACACAACATTTAGTAATACAATAGAAATATTTCTTTCTGCAGTTTTGTTAACATAGAAATATTTAACTGGTTGAACTATTGAATTCAGAACAACCCTGCCAGCACCATCAACTTTGTCATATGCAACTTTGCATCACTAATCAAGAACCATTTTGAAAATGGAGCATTTCTTTTGCTATTTCTCCTGCAAGTCTGTTCTGTGATACTGCAGATTTGAAGCTGACCTTGCTTACTGGGCTTTCTACTTCTATTCTCATAAAAAAACCCCCATGTTAACACTATTATTTTATTTTCATAAACCAATACCACAAATGCACATGTAAACACTAATCCTACTATAGGAGTGTAAAAATCTATCAATCTAGAGACTACAACTTTCTGACAGTATTACTGGAATTCCTACAATGTAATAAAATACCCTCAGAGCATTTAATTGAGAACATACTTCATGTTACCAAATAATAATCATGTTAAATGGAAATCAGTGAAGTTCTACTGCACAGCAAGGTAACAAGAATAGCTTAAAATTACTAGCAAACTAATGAAGATAAGTGGATTCTTAAAGAAAGGCATAATGACAGCGGGAGTTAACTTATCAGGCAAACCTTACCCTCAGAGATAAAAACAATTACTTTAAGACCTTTAAAATCTCTAGGTTAATATAAGATTGATAAACTAATTTTGTCTTTAATTTGGTAGCTATATCACACTTTCAGGTCAGATACCAAGTGTTTCTTCAATACACAATTGAAACAATTATCCCCATACTATGAGCATTAAACTCAAGTCATAATAAATCGATTGAAATGGCCTTTTGACAAAAGAAGGAGTAACAAAGTACAAAGACTTCTCAATCAGCTGCTTCTTTTTCCTTGCAAGAATTATGTCTTAACTTAAAGCTGTACAACTATTTTTCAACTAGAGGAATATATGGAAACACATGAAAAATCAGCAAATGGCATGGGGGTACTGTAAAAGTATACAATGAGAAAGACAGGCAGAGTGACCCAGACTTCTTGCCAAGCTGAATCCACAACAGTCCAAACCAACAGCTAACATCTAACTCAGGTGGGTGTTAGAAAGCTCGTGTATTTAGAAAGTGTGCACGCACATGCATCCACCTGTGCATAATGTAGGTTACATTATGGGAAGCCAGACAGTATCCCAGAAAACAGATTCCCCTAAAAGGACTTTGGGTCTGCATGATATGCAACCTCAAAACCAATGATTTGGTCCGACAACAGCCCAGAAGCAGCACGTGCCTCTTAACTTGGCTGGCAAATTGAGCAGCCGTTCTTGGCCACTGTCAGGTTGTGCGTATCTCCAGCTACCTCATCAGAGAAGTATTAGGCAAATGGATCAAACAGAGACTATGTGGTGTCTTACCAAGCTGACAAGACATGGAAAAAAATGTGGAAGAGAGCTAGTGAAAAGTCCAGGGTACATCTGGGACGAACAGAATCGCAAATTGGGCAGCAGAATAGAAACAGTAGAAATAACGAATGACCTTCTTACCACCTGGACATGGAATTAGCAGAATGGTAAATAACTAGGTAAAAAACTAGGCCCAAAAAGTGTAGGCTATTTTAAGAGAAAGATGGTGTGTAAGCACGGTAAGTATTTTACCAGCTTAACAAAATTAGCAGCCCATTGGCAGACCAGTTTAACTTTGAGATAGTCTCTTTCAACAGAATACTGACAGACTGGAACAGGTTTAGAAAGTATTTGTGCAAATGATTTTTTTCAGGAGTACAAAAGACCCAGGGAAATCAGTACCTATAACTTAACAGAAGCAATGTTAAATTATTTGATCATTAATAAAATAGTAATGAGAAAAAGTTTATTCACTGTGTGACTTTTCTTAGTTCAGATGACGAGAGATAAAGCAAACGTCTAGAAATTGGTAACAGCAAAATTTAAACGGGACATAACACAACACATCATTGTGGAATCACACCTAATGGACCTAGGAAAGCATTTACAAAATACCAACGATCATACACTAAACACTTTCATTACCTGGTTTTTTTTAGAATCTTTTTTGAAAGGAAGCCCTCTGCCAAATCTTTTTTTTTTTTTTTTTCTCATCAAAAAGGTAGAGCTACTGAGCTGTTATCAGTTTTATTAATTTACTTTATTAATTTACACATTAACTACATGATTCCTAAAGCTCACCAGGGATGTGACTGTATTCTCATGCTAGAGAAAATGAGTTGCAAGTAGTCGGTTACACTTTAAGACAACAGAAAGCAAAGGAATGGACAGAATTTTAGCAGGCAGTTAGAAAGAAGGAAAAGTGCTTGACGTGACAGTCATAAAAGGGTATAGCCAATTGAAAACACCCCTTTTATGGCATATGTAACTCCGGTACAAGACACTGCATTTGAAACAAACTCAGTCCCTACGTACAAAGAGAAGAGAAATAACTGTCATTGCTCTACAGACCGCACGGAAGAGCAAAGCCTCTCCTTGGAAGCAGTACAAAGGAGACAGTATTTGGAAAAGACTCCATGAGAAAAGAAAATCACTCTTTATGAGTTTATCAGAAGTAGCAGCCAGCACAAGTTAAGAAGTTTCCTGATCAAAGGAAAGAGTAACTTACTATGTTCTGGAAGAGCGAATAATCTCCATTTCAAGAAAGACGGAGATAAAACATGTACCTAGCATGGGCAATTGGAATAACAGACTGCTCTGATGATCTTAATCCTGAAGACAATGTAGAACCTCTCTCATTTCTTTCAGAAGATAAATTTTACCAAACCAAGAGATTTCTTTTTTCTAAATACTCAGCTCAAATATACAGTGCTTCCAGTAAGCCTGCTCTTTAGTGTCCACAGCATTTAAGCAAAATTCCTGTAAAACATTTGTGATGTTTAACAAATGTAGAAAATAAATCCCAGCAGTCACACTAGACCATTTCACAGTATGATTTAATTGGCACACACAATCTGACAGAACTTTCTCATTCTCACCACTTAGGGAGAGGTGAGGATAAACCCATCAAAGAGACATACTATGTTTCCCAGACCTGGCTTCTGTTGACTGTCCCTAAGGCTTGACGTTTTGCAGAAGAACTGAGCTTCACCAAAAAACTTAAGGTATTTGTGTCAACTAGCTAGTCAGCGAGCAAACTACAGCGGAAAACAAAAAGCTGTCATCACAAGATATAACAATTCGATTTCTGACCAGGTTTGATACCAGCTGGAATGACTTTTTCATGTTAAGATCAACCTACTTTCCACAACTTTCTACTTTGAACCCCCAAAGTACCCCTAAAAACATGTAAAAATCCTGAATTATAAAAGACAGAGCAAATTCTTAGAACCTAGTTTCAGTTGGTTCAGGTGCCTTGACAGAAATATGTGTTATTTTTCCAAATGGCACAGGAAATGACAGTGAAGATTCATAGCAATCTCATGATCCTTGAGCTTAAGGTAATCACAAAAAGACACACATAACAAGATTTGACTTGCGGTAAAGTTATCTGAAAAGGAAAAAATCTCTTGGCTATACATGATGGACAGATAAATGAACAGTTTTGATCTGCTCATTTGTGTTTTTCCTTCCAACCTATTTGATCTGGTAAAGTCATCTGTCAGTGAAGCAAAGGCAGCTTTCAGGAATGGCATCTTTGGTATTTTCCACTGGGGCAGAACTAAACTCATGAAGTAATTCTGTGTTATGATAATCAGTGAGGTGAAATTTAACATGGAGCACTGTACAAATGGTATTAATAACGCACAACTGAAGAAGGTATTTACCGAAAATGCAACTCCCAGAAACACCCCTGTCTTCAGCAGAGAAATACTACAACAAAGCAAAAATCCCAAGTCAGCACTCAGTAGGAAAGAGAGAAAGCACCTGACTGGGTCTTCTGTCCGATTTGTTTGGAAGACAAGGTAGCTTAGGTTTGAGGAAAAAAATAAAACCCTTAACAGAAATCGTGTCACCATAAAATAAAAAAAAAGTCTTACTATTGTGTCACAAGAAAAAATGTAGACCAAGTTTTAAAACATAACAAATACTTAGTCATAAGAAGCTATCCAAGAGAAATTATTATTTTCCTACCAGTGAGTATTAGCTAGCGTACATGTATAACATACAGCTATGTACGTATCATTTCCAACACTTGCATCTAACACTTCTTGTTTCTTTAACAGTCAACAGTACACTGTTATAAAATGTAGGTACTATCGAATATGGCTTTGATGTTCTTCAGAGTAACGTAAAGGCAGTTTGCTTTCCTAAGAATTTATATTTTTTTTCCCCTTCTGAATGCATGGAATTTCTTACCTGCTATGGAAGCAGTTTAAAAATTGCCATTAGGTTTGTTTGGAATAAAATAAAATTGTTCTCTCATCTTAAGTAATATCTCCTGCAAGGATATATAAGAAGATTTTACTGGCAGTAAAATCTTTTAAAAATCAAAACTCTCTTGGAGATATATAGTCAAATGTTAATCAAAATTAGCAAGAAGTTGGTTTAATGGTGTATTCCACACTATGGTTTTAATCTCTCAGCTGATCATTTTACCAGATACTTAAAAAAAAACGTGTCCTGCAACCAGTTAAATGGTAACAAGTTTTGGCATTTCATACTGACTTCTGTTCCATTTCTGTTATTTTTGTCCTTTTTAATTAAAGCAGAAAGGGTCAGATTCCATCTTACAAATCAATGCCTGCAGGTAAAACATGAAAGATAATTTTAGGTACATGTTACACAAATAGAACTGGAAAATAACAGTCCACACCAAAATATGCTTTAAGGTATTAGAATTTTTTTTTTTAATCATCTAGATCCAGACATTTTTATGCATCTTGTCCCATTTTTCCACTTAGATAGCGTACAAGCATCAAGAATGGTACTTTTTTTTTTCCCCCTATGAAACTCTTCTGAACTGTCTACAATATATTTAATTACTTTTCTCCTGCACACTTGCATATTTCTATATATTGTGTATTTCTTGCATGTTGCAATAAAAATAACTTTATTAGGAAACATGAATGAAGAAGAGTGGGTAACATTTACAGCTAAGTGGCAGGATGCGGACTACCAGGAAAAGTCAACGGTGAGTGCTTGCAAAACGTAAGCCAGTCTGGCAGAACCCAATAGTGCACTGTACTCGGGAAACTAGATAACAAAAGGTTGGCAATGTGTATTCTGCACTTTAATAGAAAAGATGATATCAGATAAGCTAACAGCCAAATAGTCACATCACGTCTTTCCTCACAATAACATTGACAGGAATACCTGGCAGTACTAAAATTTAATGGTATTTTGTTTGGAAGAAAAACTAACTTGAACTGTATGTTAAGATGACCTTTCATTTAGATAAAATTCAATTTAAAACCTACTCTTTCTGAAAAGAAAGAGATAGCATAATTCATTAAGGCAATTTTCTGTAAAACTGATAAGTATCTAGCCATTGTTAGATATTTTATTGGTATAAAATGTAAGACTATCCCACTAGTAAAACTCATATGGTTTTCAGTATAAGGACTGCCAACAGACCTTAACTAATGAATTCAAGAAACAGATAAAACACTATGGCTGTTTTGCAAATACAGCAATGTTCATGATAATGTTTAGTTTTCTTTTTACCTTTTACCTAAACTCCATTTCTAGTGTACATTTGAAACAAGCCCTTTGGTAGAGCCAAAGCTCTTCAGTCTCTCCCATGACATTTCACAGAAGTTAATACCTTACATTTCTTTTAAGTTTTCCCACACAATAAAGTACTGCACTGTGCTTCTTTCTTTAGACCTTCTATTATGATGTACTATGACTAAGAAAAAAAAAAGTTTCCGACATTCTTTGTTATTTCTGAATTTATGTTCTTTTACTGCTTGTTCACATCTAACTGAATGGCCACTTTAAAAATAGTCCTGTAACAGAAAAGATTTAAAGACAAACTAATTTGTTACATCACTGAGGACTGTGGCATAATATGTTTCCACAACCTATTTTCATAAAACAGATAAAAGCCATTTTAAAGTAATTTCCTAGGTTTATGCTTGAAAAAGGGAAAAGTCAGTTTCTAACATGGACAGCAACAAGGACCACGCATCCATCATCCCAGTTTGTAGGATGAAATTATAGCACAGACTTCTGTCAGACAAAGATGCAGGACATTAATTGGCAATAGAGGAAAACTTTTATCCCGGAGGGGAAATGGCCCCCGGAGCTAAGTACGAACTCCAGCAGCAGTCAGGAGAGCCCTGGCCCAATTTATGCCTCTCTTTTCTCCCACCCTGGAGGTGGGATCCATGCCACATATTTGTGCCCCCAAAGGAGGGAGAAGGGTTGCTGAGAGTATGGTTTTATGGACTAAGCCTGGCCAGGCCGTCTGCCTTTCCAAGTTTCCCAGGAATTGTGAGAACTTTTTCTCCCAGGAGGCATCCTAAGAGGCTGTGGGGATGAAATTAAGGATAGGAGCTAGGACTTCACTAAACTGCTTCCCTCCAACTCATATCACTCCATTTGCTCTATCAGCTCCCACCATAATGCATTCTAATGCTTTGGTGGCAGCCTGGGACTCCTTCCCTGGAACAGCCACATTCAGGCATCATTTGGGCAGGTTGACACCATTTCCTGAGAAAAATAAGCAAGAGAAGGGAAATGGTGTGTCTGAACAGTTTAAAACTCAACTAAATCTGAATAAAATCTAATGGGTTTAAAAAAAATTTTAAAAAAGGTATTTTTCCAAATCAAGGGTCTTTTCTCCTCCAAATTTCCCTCCCCTAAAAGTCAAAGGACTCTTAAAATACCAAACCCAGTTTACAGTCTACATACAGGTGTAGTAATTCACTTCTATTATAAATTATACACAGCAATCCTCATTTTTTAAATCTACAATAAGGCACAGAGGGCAAAATGGACAATTACCCTAACAAACTAAAGCACCTGATCATGCAAGGGACTTCTCTTCAGCAGCAAAGCCCAATTTTGTTCTGAAATCAGTAGCTGAAGTCCAGTCTAGAACCTGTCATGAGCAGCAGACTTTACTACTGAACTTTGAGGAAGTCTGTGCAAAGTGTGTTTGTGAAGCTCAGGTCACTACCCAGCAGATGTGCACTATAAATGAATGACATCTTTACTGGCAGGTTCATCGGAGCCTTCATTACACTATGACTGCAACAGCCTAGAAGTGCCATGTAAGGCACTTCATGCTCTGCATCACGTGCTAACACCTATAACAATAATAATAATAAAAAACCCCAAACAAAGCTATAGTCAGAAAATATTTTCTCCATGTATTGTGTACATAGGCTGGAAATACAGTGTTGTTAATATTTTATCAATGAGAAATTTTATACAAAAGTACAGAGGAACTTGTTTGAGCTTATTCCTATTTATGTACTCAATAGCAGGAAAATCTTTGCAAAAAGCTCACATATACATGCCATTTACATGAACTACAAATTACATTCCTGTCCTTGGCTCTCTTCTAAGTGCCAACTGTAAAGTACAGTTGATTTACACATTGTTTGCTCTGTACACAGAGTTTACAGATTTGTCTGTCTGTCTTTCAGTTCTTGTGTTCCAAGTGGTGGATGGACAAACAGATAGATATACCTGTGGCTATGAATGTCCAGAGAAGGCTGAAAGCAATACTATGCAAAGACAAATTAGGACTAAAATTGGCATGCAATTTTTCCTTCACTTCTATTCTGTCCTAACATTTGTTTTCATATACTTTGTTTTGTTTTTCTATACAATTTCTATGTAGTTTTGCGCTTCCATCCACTGTTTGTGCTGGACCTCTGGAAGTAAACACTAATTTTCTTGAATTATTGGAAAATATAAAAATACTCACATAATTGACTAGTTCTAAAAATAAACTCATTTCTTTAATCCAAAACAAGTTTTAAACTAAGTTACTAGCTGTTACACAAATATGGCAGTAAGTGTGGATCAAAAACTAACTTCCAGGAAGTGCACAACTACAACAGAGGAAAGCAAAGTTCATGGGAAAAAGATAATGTCAAAGTTATCTAAGGTTTTCATACTTATATTAAGGAAGCCTTTTTTGAAAACTTATCATTATTGTCTATATATATAAAACCTGAGCGCTTGCCAACCAACCAAAAAAAAAAAAAAAGAATTACTACTATACAGTTTTACCAATTACTTGCTTTCTATGCTTTAGTACAACACTTTTTGGAACTACCATACTGACTTGTATAATCCATCACTTTTACTGCACTGAATAAAAAGAGGGCTGCCCCACAGTACGACCTGATCAACCACATCTCCAAACACCTTACAGACTACAGAAGGCTATCAGCTGCTTCCAAATGCTCTCCCCTTCCCATCTGCTTTTCAGGATGAGAAGGCAGCATTACCTTTTTAGAAAGTCTTGGGTTTTCTCTTCTTTGGCATAAAACATTGACTATTTGTATGAAAAAGAGTTCTTGTTTTACAGCCAGCCTTTCTTTGGAAGGAAGAAGAGTTTAGCTCTTGCCACAGCATGTTTACTTTTGCTAAGAGGATAATGTTAGTGCCAGGTCCCAGAAGAAATACATATTACTAAGGAGAATCACTGAGGAATACATTTGTAATGTTTTATTTTCTGTTTCTTAAAAGGAATACATTTCTTATTCATAAGTGAATGTGACTGCAGAGCACATGAGTCAAGTGTTAACAGCATCTTTTAAAAGTCACTGGGTCTAGTGCTAGATCTCTGCTGAGTTACTGAAAGGGGAGTACAGAAATAAAAGAAAATGCCTGCAGGTACACCTCAGTAGATCTATCTGAAAGTGTCTTTCCTTGTGTGGATCCCAGTAATCGGACAAACTTCAAAGTACCTGTCCAGTTATGTAATAGTTGATCTCAGACATTGATGAAGGACTTGTTTCTCAAAATGAACATTTTACAGATGAGGAAATCTCTGGAAAGGGTGCCTCAATACCATTTTTATTTCTTGTAACCCCTTCTTCAATGTGAAAATATCAAGACCTATGAAACATGCAGAGACAGGAAAAAGTGAAAACCAGAAAAAAAAGTCAACAAAGCTTGCAATGGTGAAGAAACATCCAGTCCACAAAAACTGTACTTCCAACAGGCTCATGAGGTAAGAGTCAGAAAATCTGTATGTGTGTAGTGTCACATGAAACACCAGCTATGTGAATTCACACAGTTTTAATGAAATAGAACACCCAGTTGCCTATTTGGAAAGGCTAGATAGTTATGACCTTCATAATATCCAAAGTGAATCTTATTTGATCCCAGGCATCTATACTCACTCAACCCTTCCAGCAAGAATAAAGAAAAACACATCTCCAGCCAAGGCCATCCACCCATGCATCAGGCAAGTGGGGCATGAGTACAACTCAGCAAATACAAGATTAGACATACATATATGAGCGGGCGATTAAAAAAAAAATAAATCCAAAATAATGTTTTTGAGATTAAAAAAAATAGCACTGCTGTTAACGTTCCTAGTTAAGAATTCTGCACGTCAAGATGCAATAGTTACCTCTGTTTCCTCTAGTTCAACAGTGTTTCTTGTATTTAAAATGTTATCCTAACAGTGAACTGAAACTGAGGAGACACATCAATACCTTCATGTGATTTTTTTTTTTTTTTTGCATAGCAAGTATGTGTCTTAATAATTACTGTTACTATTCAGCAACCTGAATACCTAAAGGTCCCTGCCAAAATTACATCTTAATCTTTGTCCCCTGAAATAACTTTTGTGGGTAATTAGTAATTTTGGCAACAATGTTCCACATTGGACATGGGACAGAACCTTTCCTGTAGATTCTTAAACTAATTACTTAAGGAGTAAAAAACCAAACAATTACAGACTGGAAAAAATATTCGGTCTAAAAAAAAGCACAGTTAATTTCAGAACTAACTCAAATTGAGAATCAAGATGAAAGCTTAAAATAAAAACTATATTGCTCTTTTTGTTTAAAAGCAATTGCAGAAAATGGAATAAAAATAATTGAATTAAGCCATATATAAAGGTCTGTACATTAGAAAAGTTTGTCCTAAGGCCCTATCAAAAATTTGATCTGCTTCCCCAAGTAGATTCAGAGATATTTAAGCATTGTCTTATATGTAGTTCACTCCAGGGACCATTTCCCCACAAAACTGCAAGTGTTCAGATCCCACCAGCTCAGCTCCCAAGAGGCACACCATAAGGCAGGCAACGTATACCCATCATATACCCACTTCATTCCATGCTAGAAAAAAACATCACTTCAGTGGATGGATCATAGCACAGTCCTTGTACTATTTAGATACTTCGAATCAACGAGAACAGAGACAATCATATCAGTCTGTCCTAAAAAGCACAATGTTGGGACTCACTATGAAGCTTGAAGACAATGAAAATAACATATTCTTCAGTTGTTAAAGTTTATGAAAAGGGGTCTGAATGGCAGCATTATCTCAAAGTTTAATCAGGGCTTAAGAGTATTTCTTATTAGTCTTAAAAGCATCGTTTGATATCTCCAAGTACTAGTTCCTATTTCTGAAAAATGGGCTCTCTGTTTCAGAGAATCACTGCACAGCTTAATTAGCATTTAGAAGGTTTTAAGGTCCTTGGATGAAAAGTAAACTCTCATGTAAATTGTATCACATGAAGTCTTAATTGGCAAAACTTCAATTACTTCAATTTGGAGAACAAGTTAACCAACCCACTAAATTACTGATTTGCCTAAATATAAGGAAGAATCCTTCACTCTCCCATTTATGAAAGACAGATTTTCAAATGACACACTCTTGTAGCTGAGAACCGTTTAGTTTACCTGGAAACTATGTCCAGAATTGTAGTACTTCAAAGCAGAGGATGAAAACAGTGGCGCTTTCCCCCCCCCCCCCCGGGGGGGGAGCTCCAGAAGGATATTCTGAAATTAAGTATAAAGGCCAGAAGCCAAAATGCTTAATCTTCTTGTAATTTATTAATCCATTTTATTAACAATAAGGATATTGCTATTTTTTTTTCTTAAGCACAGCAAGTAGAAAAAACCTAGTGCTTGACAAATAAATCCCAAGTTCATTAAAACTGCATTGTCTACTACAAGGAAAATGAAGCCCCTTTAAACATTGCCTTAAAGCAAGACTTAGAATCATTTACTTAATCAGTACTCTTAAACTTACTTAACAGTATTTCTCCACTATCATCTACAGTGAGAATCCTTAACAATATTGTAAATCCCTGAAAAGAAAATCAAGGCAAACAGACTAACCCAAAACTGACAAAAGGCCTAATGTTTAAAGAGTGGGTAACACCAAAATCAGGAAAGGTAGGAATAATCTCTAACACCTTAAAGCAACAAAGCACCCTTAGTGCTCGAGGAATGAGAGAAATAATAATAATTAAAAAAAGCTAACAAAAACAAACAACAAACTACAACAGCCAAAACAAACACGCACACAAAATGA
>JANIJG010024559.1:106679-132950 GCA_024611175.1 Megaceryle torquata
TATTTTAAAAAATATCAAACCAAACCAAATAAACCAGAAAAGCACCACCCCAAGGAATTTACAAAAGGAAATGCATCTAGATAGTCTCTAGTCAAACCAGAGAAAGCACAAGGCATGGTCAGGAAGCTCAACCTCCCACAACATTAACAAAACTGACATCAAGTTCCCTTTCTGCCCCAAAAGGCGGGCGTTCGGGGGTAAGCTCCAAAATCCCCTGGCGATCAGGTAGAGTCGCGAAGTGACGGCCCAGGCTCTCCGTGCTTTATTTCCCCTTTGATGGGGGTGATTAAGTGCCATTAGCGTCAGTGGGAGGAAGGCATGCGTGCCGAGGGCTGGAAGCGCTCCCTCAAAGACAACTGCCGGTGGCACTCGGGCTGCCCGGCAATGAATGCACAAGGCGCTGATGGAGGCAGCAGCTGCGGGGAAGAAGAATTTAGGAAAACAATAATCCGTATCTCAGAGAGAAACAGCAGTTTCAAGCCCGAGGAAATCTTTCCATGATGCCTTTGGGATCTAATCGTCCGGGGAAACGGAAAGGAGAAGAGGGGAAAAGATGGGCTCTAACCCAGTTTCATGAGCGGGAAAGAAAATGGATTGGAAATCAGAAACTCTCCTGAAGTGTGCAAAAAGCTCCAGAAGTTTCCATCGTTTCAGCAATGATAAGGGTCAAGGGGAAAATCCTTACTTTTAGGAATTTTTGCTGTAATCTGTTCCTTGAAAAGTGACAGCTATGGAATGAATCAAGTAACTGCTGTGAAAAATCATCTGTTCTGCAAAAGGCAACTGGCAACTTCTCTGCCAGCTGGTATTTAAGAGACTATTTTACGTGAATTAAAAACCAAAACATAATTTACAGAATACGTTCATCCAAATTTGCCAAAAGATAAAACACATTTATTACTTTGACGGCAAATTATTAACAACTTCTCCTCTTAGACAGGCAAAAACACCCCTATCACAGATGATCAGCAATCTCTAAACCTGAAAAATATTCCTAGAAATCACGTGTGCAGATTATCAGTGCCAAAATCCATCATGTGGATCCAAGAGAAAAAAATTCATCCACTAGCCTGTCCACTAGTAATCCTTTCAAGTTCATCCCTCAGTGAATACCTAACAGAGTAGCATTCAGGAAGACAGACAGAAAGGGACAAATTCTCCAAAGATAGATCCTTAGTGAAATTTGAAAGATAAGTATATAAAATTTTAGGACCATTTGTAGCTTCAGATTTTTAACTAAGTTATTTTTCCAATCCATTTAAGAACAATAATTTTGTCTACTGGACAATTTTATTTCTTTTTACTTTTTGTATTGCAACCTGTATTTTATTTATCAGTCACAGTGTAAATACATTTAATCTGGGAAGTTATGTAGCACATTACATCTGACATTGCAAATCACTGCTTAGTCTCGGGTTAACAAAAAATCCCAAACAAAACAGGTTTAAAAGAGTGAAATGTGCACATATATAAAATCACTGTATTTTTATCCCTAAATACACAAAAAGAGTGATCTCTGTAAAACCTACAAAGCAAAAGTTATACATTAAAAAGCACAAATTAAAAATCTGGTCACATAAGCATTTATTTTGCAGTTCCACCAACTACAGGAGTTTATTCCACAAGCTGTTGATCAGAGGTTCTGGAACTTCAAGCTTGATCTCAGGAGCATAATGCAGAGGAGGAGGCATAATCTTGATTTGAACCAAACACTGCACATCCAACTAATGCACTAAGATAAATTCTGATCCTGTAAACACTTAGTTACAAGAACATCCAACAGAACTGGTCAAGCATGTCAACAGAAGCTCTATTTATTGACTTAAGCTAAGTGCCTACAAGACAAAAAATCTGCTTATCTTTATTGGTAACATGCTTAGAAAGTCAGAGGAACTGGACCACGCCTACCATTTCTATTCAACAGTACTCACCAGGCCCACCTTAGCTGCTAGGATGATTTGATTACAGCTGCAGAGCAAGTGGGAGAATAGTTCAATCACAAACATAAGCTATTACCTTTCTGTTTTAACAAACATACAAAAATTACCCTCATTTAAAGTGGTTAGCAGTAGGATTTTTTTGAAGCATCTTATCTCACCAGGCCCTCATTCACAGCAAAAAGACTTCTGTTTTGTCAGCTAAACTGGGTTAAATGTTTGACAAACAAGAGCGTTCACTGTAAACATTAAGTGGCTTACTGAGAGCAATCATGTAATTTAAAGAAGTAGACCTGTTTCCAATACCAGATACCAGCATAACAGATTTACCTTAAAGCACGTGCTTACAGTCTTTATGAGATGCTTTCATAATTAAAAAAATACTTTAGCTGCTTTTTGCTATCTTACTCTGAATTTGCATAATCAATTCAGCCTCATTAACATTTCACACAGTCTACCTTATTCGGGTATCCTCTTATTCCAAACACGGCAACACTGCTGATAGAAATCAGACACCTAGACAGAAGCTCAGATCAGTGTTTAGTAAGCATGCTTTCAAAGTATCCCCATTTTGAGAAGCACTCTTTATAAAGCGGACTTCAATTTCATCTAAAACCAAACTAATTTAAATTTCAGTAGCACTACTATCTTGTGCTAGGCTGTTCCCTACTCTGCCAAATCAGGTCATCTCAGTGGTAGCATTCAGCCAGACTTTCTCTTGGCTTATCCTTCAAAAAACTGCGCTAAATTGTAGGTAGACATATTCTTCAATACTTTGAAGCTCCCTCAGAAATTGTAGTTCACAAATGACAGCAATAGATGTTCAATATGCATTGTTTATATATTCTAAAGTTGAAAAAAAAAAAAAAGGTAGTCATAAAACTAAATTCTTGAAGTAGTTAGATAAAAAGAAATGTAATTACTCATACATACTTACTTTTTATTTCAACTGGTAGACAAAAATTAATGTATTTCTCCATAAGTGCTACTTCAGAAAAATCCTATCAAAAAATATTCTACATATGACATCACTGTGATTTCACTACCTTGTTTCACACAAGTGCAAAGTAATAAATTTCAATACCCAACAGGTTAAAATAAAACCTGATGGCATCTTTCTTAATCTCTCAGCTGAAGCTATTAAGTGGTAACCAGTTTACTATTCTTACTAACTTTTAAGATGCTTTGTCTTCCCATCATCCCATACAGAGCCCCTCAGAAGATTGATTCAGCATTTGGCATCACTGGCAGGTGAGGGTGAAATGGGCTAGCAATCCTTTATTTTCCCACACCAAACCCCTTCTTAGTTGTACTATCAAGGTAAAACTAGTAACCCTATCTTAATCTGTAACTTTCTACTATGTCTATGATAAAGCATTAAGGAGAACAAACTTATATAGAACCTTCAATTGTATCTGAAAGGACTGTTTTAGCAAGTGATTTTGCTAATTAATGCTGTTTACACACCAAGTTTACTGAAGATTTTTGCTTTAAGAATGATTAATGTTGATTTAACTTTGAAACATTAGCATAAGGTGGTCTTAAACTGAAGCAAGAATGGCTCAAGAAGGCAATGCCTCATTTAACTAAACTGAACTCTAAACCTACTTAATTGAATCACTACAACTCTCTTGTGGACATAAGGCCTTTGTGTTACCTCAGCCTCTTGAAAAGGTGCAGGTTTCAAGGATACTGAGAGAAGAATGCTTGATGGACCATGTAGCCAAAAATTAACTGCAATTTAGGTACACGGTGCTTTGTTTGCTTACTCCCCCCTAACCAGCTTGTCCTATCCTAAGAGCTGTAAGGCCAGTTTAATTTGCATGATAAGGAAGAAGAGATTTTGAACTATTCTGTGTATGGGGTAAGAAGAAATGGATACATATTTTGCCACCACACTGAAATAAAACATTATAACTTAGGCAAGCCATGGCTGGATAGACTAATATTTTATTCCAAAATCTATGCAGTACACACAAAGGAAAAAAAAGTAAAGGTGTTACTCAGCAAAAAAGAATTATACATGGGAAAAGGTATTTCATCTGCCACAGTCTACACTGAAGCAAAACGAACAAAAGAGTATCTTTGTGAAAGCAGATTTCTCATACAAGCAATCTGCATAACCAGCTTTACTCCAGTAGCTCTTGCCTTTTTGCATGTAATAAAAGCCTGTGTGGATGACAGTGCACACACTCCCGCTGAAATGCCTTGGGAGAAAATCATAACTCACTGAAGCTGGGCCCCACCTCACTTCCTTCACTGACAGGTGCCTGAAAATCCTTATGCCCAGGGCATGCAGCTGTGGCTTCCTCTCTCCTCCTGGGACAGTTAACACTATCCTCACCAGCCACTGGACAACCCATATGGCTTGTAAAGAACTCTATACACCTGCTTCCTATGTAATTTGTCTCCAGTTTCATAGCCTTTTGAATCTCACAGTGGTTTGCTTCCAAGCTGATCTCTACCCTCATTTCCAATCCCTTTTACAGCTTCTTCAGATTTTTATATTTGTCTAAAATAGGAGAGGTGGCTTTATTAATCTATCGGTTTTTCCCTTACTGTTCTATTCCCTCACTTTCATTTTCACATCCAGATCAAGAAATGTCAAAGAGAGATTCTTCTCTCCTTTTTTTTTTTTATCCTACTTTATACCTTCCATCCTCGTATCTATTCTCTCAGATTTTTCTTGCCTTTGATTTTTCCCACTTTTGATTTTCCCCCCTTTTGATTTTCCCCCTTTCACCTCACCTTCTTTCCTTGGTAATCACTAACAACCATCCAGACTGTCTAACAGCAGAGGGGAACCACCTTTCTTCATTCAGGAAACAGGACACTGATTTAAGCGTAAGGAGATAGAAAATAGAGATGAGCACCTGCGCAAGTTAGACATGGGCACAGATCCCAAATCTCTGCTATACCAGATCACACCAATTATTAACAAAGTACATTCCTGCCTTATATACCTCTTCTCTTTCACTTTCTAACAGAAATCTGCAGAGGCAAGACAGTTTCCTCTAGTATACAACAGTACTTTACTTGGCTCTACAGGAAAATGGAACACTTTAAAAAAAAAGCAGGCAAAATTCTCATGTTTTTACTCAGAACATTAATTCATGAAATAAGTAAAGTGTTTTCTGCATGTCACATTTGCCTCATTTGCCTTTGCCTCAAAAACTGACCTCCATCAGAAGAAGGGAAGAGGTAGTCAACTATAAAAAGAAGCTACCTGGGACACATGGACACTATCTACCTAAATTACAGATTATGTAGAGCCGATACATCCATAATATGAACAAATTATGTACAGATCTGTAAAATAATGCATTGAAGAGTTCCAAAATGATAGAAGGTATACTAATAAACTGCTGGAAATTATCCTGGTATGAAATTGGTTGATTCCAGACAGAACTCTGCCTGAACAGCTCCCAGGAAGGATGGGGCAGTTGAAACAAACCTTGGTCCATGGCCAAGGGTAGGCAACTTGGACACAATTGCTGAAGAGAGAGAAAATTTACTAGCACAGACACTGGCCACTCTACAACAGCCAGCCTCAGTACTCAGGGACGTTTTTAGGCATATAGACACAACCAATGAGATTCCCAAAGGACATGACTTCCCCATTTTCCTATTTTGCCACCTTACCCTACCTCAGCCCAACTCTGGAGGCTCTGTCACTGAGAGAGCTCAGAGATCTCATACTACCAATACCTTCCTGGTGTGGCTGGGTTGGAAAATTTCTCCTTGCTATCTGCAGACTATCCCTTACAGCTGATACAGCCAACAGACTTCTACAAAAAGATGAAAAGCTTTTTCATCACCTCCTGTGTGGTTTCATTTATAAAGCACATATGCAAAATACAAGCCTTTTGCTAGAGGGGAAAAATCTCTGTTTGTCTCTCTCTGAACTCCGCACCCACCTCTGGTGTCAGCTGTGGTTGTGGGTGTTCAGTTTGATCCATGGTTTGGCATCGACCTTCTAGAGCTCTTCAGTACTAGCATATTTTCATAAAGTATTTTCCATCATCTTATAATTGCTATGACATAGTCATTTAGCTTTTTACATAATCAAACTCTCATTTACTTTATTTCCAGAGCAAAGAACTCAAGAAGTTTGGACTATTATGTATTTATCTGACTGTATCTCTTGCTGTACTCGGGTAAAGCACTCTACAGATAAGCACATCATGCCCTCAACACACCAAGGGGCTAAGCAGTAAGAGATTTTCTTGTGTTTGCTCTTGATTTCACACAAACTGGCACATTGTTCTATTTTATAACAATATTTTGTGTCTGTGTGTAGGTAGAAGGGATTTTTTTTTCTTGCACAAATGCTGCTTTCCAAGCAGATTTTAGCTCCGAGGAAGACTGGGAAGAGGGTATGCTGAGAAACTAAGAGGAGAACAAGGGAGCTTTGAGCCACTCAGGGAGTAATTTCAAGATTATTGGAAAAATATCACACTCATGGAAGGACTACAGAGAAGACCAAAAAAAAAAAAAAAAAAGAAATCTAAACCCTGCTCTAACTTGCATAATTCATCTTTTTAAAGAGACAAACATACAAAAGCAGAAAACCACAGCATTTTTATGTGAGTTCCATTTACTTCACAAAAACAACTGAAAGCTACTAACAATATCAATTTTACAGAAAGATATAATTTCCCTACTCAGAAACTTGTTGGTCTTTAAGTTTTTTAGCCAATACCCATATGACCAACATAACTTGTAACACAGTTCTGCTCTGTATCAGAGACTGGTATGTCTGCATCTGAGTGAGCATCAAGGTATATACTGTATTTTCAGACAGCAGTGGAAGTAAAGATTTTGAGAATAAAGTATTTAGCAAGACTGATATCTTTCACAGAAGTTTGGTTTACCACCTAGAACCAGTGCTGGAATACTGCAATGAGAACTGTCAATGTCCTTTGTTCTATCAATGTCCTTTGTACAGAGCCAGATCTCCCAAAGCAGCTTCTAACATGGCACCTGAAAGCAATATTTAATGTGCCACAATTTCCACTTTTATCAATAGCAACATATCAGCACATGCACTGAACTACCACAGATGATCTCCCAGGCCAGACATCCAGACATCCATCCATCCATCCATCCATCCATCCGTCCATCCATAGCATTTGCCTTTGGCAAAGACTGCAAACAATATTTTTTGATTTTCAGCTGAAGCACAAGATATATTTCATTTGAAGCCCTCAGATGCTTTAAAAACAAAAACAGTACAAAGAGGTCCTATTTTTATAACTGTAATGGCATGAATCATGTAGAACAAATAAGTAGGATTAAATTATACACAAAGTACTTCACAACAAAAACAGAGCCATGGGAAGGCTGTTTTTCTCCCTTTGAGCCTTCAAATCTTATACAAGCAAGCACAGACTCACAGAATGGTAGGGGTTGGAAGAGACTTCTGCAGATCACCTAGTCCAACCCCCCTGCTAAAGCAGGTTTACCTAGGGCAGGTTGCACAGGAACAGACCCAGGCGGATTTTTAAAGTCTCCACAGAAGAAGACTCCACAACCTCTCCAGGCAGCCTGTTCCAGTGCTCTGTCACCCTCACTGTAAAGAGGTTTTACCTTATCTTTAAGTGGAACTTCCTGTGTTCCAGTTTGTGGTCAACACCCCTTGTCCTGTCACTGTGCACCACTGAAAAGAGACTGGCCCCATCCTCTTGACACTCACCCTTTAGATATTTATATGTAGTAATAAGATCCCCTCTCAGTCTTTCCCAGGCTAAACAGACCCAGGTCTCCCAGCTTTTCCTTGTAGGAGAGATGTTCCAGTTCCTTCATCATCTTTGTAGCTCTCCATCGGACTCTCTCTAATATTTCCCCATCCCTCTTGTGGCTTAGTAATAACACCATCCAGCTCCCTCAGCACTCGTGGGTGCATCCTATCAGGTCCCATGGATTTGCGGGTGTCCAGTTTGCCTAAATGACCTCTAACCAAATTCTCACTGGCCAGTGGGGAGTCTTCCTTCCTCCAGACTTTCTCTCTTATGTCAAAGTATGGGGGTACCTGAGGATCGGTCTTAGTAGTAAAGACTGAAGCAAAGAAGACTTCAGTAACTCTACCTTCTCTGTATCCTCCATGACCAGGGCACCCACCTCACTAAGCAGCAGGCCCACATTTTCCCCAGTCTTCCTTGTACTACTGATTTACCTGAAGAAGCCCTTCTTGTTTTTCACATTATTTGCCAGATTTAATTCCAAGATGGCCTTGGCCTTCCTTTATGCATCCCTGCATACGTTCCTATATTCCACACAAATGGCCAGTGCCTTTTTCCACATACCATAAAATTCCTTCTTCTATTTCAGTTTTTGCAGGAGATCCTTGTTCATCCATCCATGCAGCCATCTTGCCTCCTCTACTTGAATTTTTACTCACAGGGATGTACCAATCTTGAGCTTTGAGAAAGTGGTGCTTGAATATTTACCAGTTCTCCAAGGCCTCCCTACCTTCTAGGGCACACTAATACACTTTGCCACTGGCCTAATGATGTCTTTTGGGTAGTGTTGCATACATAGCCTGTAATGATTTGCACTGCAATTCAGTGGCACCTAGTACATTACAAACATTAATGCTGGCCACCATGAATTTTTATGAGTCAGAACAGCAGTATTTGGGAACAGCAATCATTAGTTGCAAGTGAAACAAAAGAGTCAAGGTACAAATTCTGGCTGTACAGAAGCCAATAGAAAAAAATTCTCAAAGCTTTGAAACAGGGTAGAAGTGAAATAGTAAATGGACTTCTGACCAGAGCTTCTGCTTCACTAGGCTGTTTGTATAGTTTTACCACTTTAAGCTGGTAACACAAACCAGTCAGGTTTTTCATGAATGGCTTCCTCAAAAAGATCTTCCTTACTCAGAAATAGTTCTTGTCCTCAGGAATGCAAAAAAACCCACATCATTTCCACACTTCCTCTAAAATCAAATCTTTTCATTTCACTCCTCCTTCCCTGCAACCAGGCTGGGAAAGCTCCTTTCCCATTGGCTTCCTTACCTGCTAGTGGTTCCTCACCGCAATGCAGGTAACAGATCATCCACCAGCCTTTACTGATCGTGACATTGACAGGCAGTGGTCCTTCAGGACTTACTGGTGGCAGCAATGGTAAGTACCTGTCTGCAATATTCTGTTTATGGCATGACCAACTGAGTGGAAACTGGGTCACTTCTGAATACCAGAGATGACGCAGGAGGGGTATACAATTGATTCGTGTGACAAAGGGTTCATCGACTGTTGCCAAGATTAATTTAAACCCTTGGGGCTTAAATCTGGGAACAAGCTTCCCCACTGGTAAAGGAAGAATCACTTTTCCCCCTTTGTTTTTGGAAAATATGACAGAGGCAGCATCACAGACAGCTTCCACATACCAGGTAATTTCTTACATTTCTAAAATGGATCTAAGGAAGAAGATATTTAAGTAGCAAGGGGGTGTGTGTGTGTGTGCAGAGAGAGAAGAAATTGCCCTGAGAGGCTCACAGCAGTAGATGGCAGGTCTGCTAATTTTGTTTGTGTGCTGATGCAGTGCCCCAACCCTGTACTCCTGCTCAGTCTGCCAGGAGTTACAGGATGAAAATCTTCTTCCAGCAGCTGCCCCAGGCACACTGGGCACAGTTACCTGGGAGCGCAATAACCAGCTGCCTTTAACTCTGAATCGGGAGGAAACATTTAAAGCTGACTTAAGCAGATTTCAGGGGTAAGGAATGAGAGATGAATCAGTGCAACACTTCTTCTGGATTTTGTCTGCCGTGATCACATGACTATGCCTCAAAACAACATGAATACCTGATTTGCTCATACATGTTAGTAAAATTAATTTTTATTTTTAAGCTTACAAGAATTTTTTGAGGGTCCCTAGACTTTCTCTCTGGTAAAGGGAGATGAATATTGCCTTCTAATGGTTTTAGTGATCAAAGGAAAACAGTTTCATGATCATACCTATTTTTGAAAGTGAAATTTTATCTTTCACATACAATTCTGCTGTAAATCTCTAGTTTACACAATAGATATGAGACATCAAAAAATCCTAGTAGAATATAAGAAATGGTTGTTTGAAAGGAAAAGAAAAGCTTGTGCGGATGGCATGCTTTGGCTTATTAAATCCCTTTTTATTTTTGTAAAATAATCTTCTTCATTATTAAAGTTAATAAAAAGCTTATACATGGTAAGTTGTCAGTATTCTATATGGTAAAACACTAACTCAATGGAAGGCTGTCATAAATGTCAGTGCTAGACAGACAGTGGACTATTACTTTTTTCACCCCGTCAAATTAAGTAAACTCTCAGTATGCCAAAGTGTACATTACAAGAACAGGTGAAAAAAAAAAAAAAAAATAAGCAAAGCCCTGAATGAACCAATTCATTATGCATCTATTCACTACCGAGTTCTTCCTTCTGTTACTTTACCTTCTAAACATTCCGGTTAAGCTTTACATTTAGTCAGACAAGCTGTCTCCTAAAAGTAACAAATATGTGTTTTTTACTATGACATAATGCTTTTCAGTACCCAAGTACTACACAACTACAATTACATTTTCAATAGTTAGATGATAAGGGAAACTTTGTGCTTTCTGTATATATAAAAAAAAATAAATCCATGGATAAGAAGTACAAAAAAAAAAAAATATGTGAAAAGTACATTTGAAAGTGAAATACATAAGAAAGCTGACAGACATGTATATGTGTGATTTATTGTTTTTTATCTATCATTCAGTGTGCTGGTTAACAGATTAATCAGCTCAGAGCAAATGATTATTCAGCATCAATAACCCCTATTATGATGTGTGAAATTTAAAAAAAAAAAAGTGCTTAAAAGTGCAGGATATTTATGAAATTACTGAAAAAAATAAGAAAAGCTTTTTAATAAACCTAATTTCACAGATGTTCATAAGCACATCATAAGCTTTGCTTGGCAAGTAAAAGGACTTTAATTTGAAAAGTTCATCAGATAAAAAAAAATATTTTCTTTAGCCCTTGTGATATATTTCATTTTATAGATCTTTTTTAAGTAATGTATACAGCTCTAGGTTAAATCATTGGACACCTGTTAGAGAGGAAGAACAAAGGGAATACTCAAAGCTTCAGGAAATTGCCATGTTCTCTATTTTAGCAATGAGATAAACTACTGGAAGATTCCAACTAAGATGCAGAATAGCACCTGCATCAAACCCCATGCTCTCAGAAAAATCAGTGAGGTTTTTTACTTACTTCCAATTGTTGGTGCTGAATTGGGGCCTGAAGAAGAAACTGCAGAATAAAAGAGCAGATGGAAACCCCAGAAGAACAGATGAAGAACTGCCAAGAGTGACTGAGGTGAAACAGAGCCAAATATTTTTATCAACTCCTAAAATAAGACATTCTTGGTAGTGAGATCAGAAGCTGAGCAATCACACCAAATTATACTTCAACCTGCGATGAAAATTTTCATTTTCATCTTCCAGCCAGTATAAACAAGAAAATAAAAGAAAAACGTAATAGGAACTTTCTAAATATATCCAACAAAATCAGAGACAACCTTATAACTTAAAAGCTCTGGAAGGGAAGTCCACTGGAAAAAAATAGTAATACTAAATAAAAAGGGGTGATGATACACAGCAATTTTGTTTCACAGAGATGTGTGGCTTGTAAGATGAAAGTTACTTATATGTTACTGTTTTATTGAGTGTTTGTTGTGCTGATGGAAGGCAAAGGTCAAACCTACACTAAAGAAATTCTAGCTGACTATTTAGAAGTCAGGGTTCAAGATTTTGTTGCTGGGATTTCTATTAATAAGCCTGCATCTTGGTCTGAGAGGCAATGCCTGGTTCTAGACTACTGGTGCACAACAGCCTGACTCCATGAGGTGTGCTCTGGGGAAAGATGTCTGTGATGGGCTAAGAGGGCAATAAAGGCTTTCAGGGACTGTTCAGGAATTAGTGTGTCTGATAAAAAATTCAAAAAAAAAAAGGAAGTCTCTTAAAATTCAAATTTGTGCTCACTAAACATGAAAATAAAAGATTGACTTCTGGCAATTTCCCCCTAAAAGAACAAGGGACAGAAATCCTGGGATTCATTAAAGACCTCTGCTGAGTATTTTAACAGGCAGATGTAAAACAGCCATGTATGCAGACAAAAGGTGTTTTTTTATTAACAAAAAAAAAAAAAAGCAACCAACAAAATAACCAACAACAAACATACAGTTTGTCCCAAGTGAGAACACAGAGGACCCAGCATGGAAGGCAAGACAGGCATCTTTGAAAGTGAGGAACTGAAACACTTCCTTTTGAACCTAAAACTACCTGGAAAAGCAATCAAAGTGTCAGGAGGGACCTGTATGTTTCAGAATATGGCATTTGTATCAAAATCTGGCCCTGGCGTTCAAAAAGAATGACCAGCTGTGTGGAAGACCATTTAATTGAGCCATAATGAATTTTAGTTTCTTGAGGAATTACCTAACAAATGCACAGCAAAGCCATAATTTCTTCTTTGGCCCTTCCATCCAGCTCCTTGCCCTCCTAAGCTGGTCCCGACATGTTGCTGAGTCCTCACTGCTCTTTCCATGCCCGAGTGTTGAGAGGCTGAACAATAGGAATTGTCTTCCCATAGTGCCAAACCTTTGGAGTCCCTTGCAAGCTCCAGCTTTAGAGAGTTTTCTTCTTAGTCCACCTTAACCATTGCTTATCAGAGAGCAAGTATTTGCACTGGGTGCTGCACAGGCATTTTGCTTGCTCCTGCTGAAAGCTAAGAACCATGCAGCCGGATCTGAGAGTAAGACCCTAGATGACAGATATGACACAGGAACATCCAGCTGTTTCACTCTTTTACATTGTGTGACATAAGGCAACTGGAAATGGGGGGGTTTTTTAAGCTATAACCAGAAGGCCAAACTGGTGAGGATGATTTTTTGGGTAGCCCAAAGTGAATATTCAACACTTGAGCGCATGCAGTGGTTTGCTGCAAGTGACCTCGGTAATGGGATTTTCTGCCAATTTAAAGTAGAAGCAAAAAATGTATATAGGAAGGGCTATACTGCACCTATAGTTAAAGAGGCTGTTCTTTATAATGTGTGCATAACATAAGCAGTGGGCTTTGGAAAAAATCAACCCAAAAATTAATATATATTAAGCGCCTGCAAAATGCGAACTCATGACTACACTTTTAGGCAATTTGGCACAGACACTTTTCTACTGATACATAAAAATGTACTTTTGAAAGCAGACATATATTGCACTTCACTGGAGAATTTGCTTCCATTCTCCCACAAAATAGTCCATCAATGCATTAACTCAATACTAACCATTTTTTTTATTACATGTTTTGTGTTTGGATGAGATACAGCTGACAGCTCATTTTTCCTTTGCAGTCAATTCAATCTCATCCCAACCATTAATGTAATAGAGTTCCAAGGCAGATTTGCCAGTGGATGTTAAGTCAATTCCCACAGACTTAACTGAGGACAAAACTCAGCCCTTATGCAGTAGAAGAAATGTTAACTAGTATGGCTATGAAGTACAGAAAGTTTCTTTTCTCTCTATGAGAAAGAGGCATGAAGCAACGTAATCAGGAGACCATGAAACTCAGGTAATGTCCTGGTTACCTTTATTGATATTTTCACTATGTACTTGTGGCTCAGCTCCTATACCACAAACACATTTCTGAAAGTACAGTAACTGCCTTGAAATAAAGGCATACTTTGTTTCCAGGAAAAATATGCATACTATATAGAACAGTAAGCTTATAAAGCAAGCCATCTTCAAACACAGAAGTGTCCCCCAAGGCAGATTTTACTAGTCTTATTTTAATATTAGTCTGTTTTGTAAACTAGTGAGGTGGCTGGCAAATGCTTCTGCAAGTTTTTATCTAGAACAAATAATAACAGCAATTTCCTATTTTTCATTTATATTACCAAATTCCATAAAATCTTCACAATTAGAACTCAAGTTCATGCAATTCTTCAGGTTACATCTACATCTAGGTCTATCTACCAAACTGTTTCTGTGTCAACATATACCACAGGTATATGTCTCAGCACCCCCAGTTTAAATTGACTTTACTGAGCTCACCGAGACCATCTCACTTTGTAACCACGTATGTTCATTTCAGTAGCTAAATGCAGCAGATCTTTTACAATTAAAACTTGCAGTTTTAGTACAATAAGTATCTTAAGTCTAAGCTACTAAAATACAAAAACAAACTGCCACAGCTACCCATATACATAAGAGCTGAAATGCAATGTAATTTATATAAGCAACAACTGGAATAATGATTTCTTACTACTCTGTTAACTTTGCTGTTGAACAGGAATTTGACAGCTCCAGTCAGGGCAAACTTCAACATTCTCCCTCAGGCAGTCCTCTTTAGGAATATTTTATCTCAATTACACTTCTACCAGCCTGTGATGCACTGACAAGCTTTCCTCACAGTCATGTCACTGGGTGCATCAATAAAAATCATATTTTATTACTAGCTATATTCCAAAGAAATTAAACCAAATCAATCCCTAGGCCAGCTGACATACAGATGCACTACTCCCTTTCAAAATCTTGCAGTACTGTGTGTCTAGTATTTCAGTATTATATATACATAATATATATATCTATATCTAATATTACTAAAGACCTATTGCAGTACTGTGTGTCTACTATTTTAGTATTATATATATCTACTATTACTAAAGACCTATTTCCTCCTACATCAGTGTAAGAAAACTGACATAAAGATATCCCTTCCAGGCTTTACTTCAGAGATTAAGCATCCTCTCTGGAAAAAAAAAAAAAAAAAACAACAACAAAACACACACACACAAAAAGAAAAGCCCAAACAAACAACAAACCACAAACACAAACTCAAGGAAGCAAAACCTTCCAGTGATACAGTATCATTAGATAAATGTGACATAGCAAATACAGATAATAAACAGCTAAATAATACTGTTAAAACATAATAGACCAGATATTGCTTACCTGGCTGAAAACTAAACATCTGATAATGGACCCAAACCCCTGCTTCAAAAGTCAGGATGAAAATAATATAAGTATAGTGTATATATATATATAAGTAGGTGAGACAAGTTTTGCCCTGTTTGTTCATACAATATGCATAATTTGTTAGCTTGGATTTTTTTTTTCCAGAAAGAACATCTACATTTAACTGCAGGAATTCATTTATATCACAAAAGGTGAGAATAGCCCCTCTTACGTAAAAATAAAAATTCAGGGAATTAAAGAACATCCAGAGTCAAAGATCTTGGAAGCAACATCATTCCTGCTACAAGATAAAACATGATAAAATTTATAACTCACTGTCAGTTACCATTTAAGAAAAAAATTGATTGCTATTAGAACCACTGACAATGTATTTCACTTGTTAACCAAATGTAGCCCTTGGGTAAAACCAGGGGCACATTTCAGCTGAAGACAAAAGAAATTGCCTAGCCTTATAATGGAGCTCAACTGGACCCTTCCTCTAAAGGCAAGCCTTGCTTCTGCAAGAAAAAAAAAGCATGAATAACATGGATGCTTTAAGTTTGTACATCCATACTAAATACTTGAAGGAAATACTTTGTGCATTATCCAATCATTTGGTTTATACTTGGTAGAAATATATTTCCATGCCCATTACAAAAAAGCATAATATTATTCTTATCTGAGCAGTTTTAACTAAACCATATATCACTAGTTTTTAGTATGTTTTTGTTCTGTCTGATAATAGGATAGATGAAAATTGAACCAAACAAGTATTTGAATTTGTTATGTTTAATTACCATCTTATAAAGGAAGTTAATATTTTTTTCATTTATTATGTGGAACTATATGACACATTTTTAAAATAACCAGAAACTCTTACTAGCAGACACTGACAACCACATTAGCAATACACAACATTTCACTACTATGTTAATTAAAATCTTACATTTTGTGCCACGTGCATGAAGGCTGAGGAACAGTGAGTCATATTTCACCAGCATCCCTCTGAGAACCACAGAGATGTGTAGGAGTCTCTCCTTCTTCCTCTGAATCAGAAGGAAATATAGGAAAGGACGGTGGGGAAAGAACCAATCCTTAAAAGCAACAGAAAAGCCAAAGTGGTATTTCTGGGGCGAGGGGGAAACAATGGAAATAAGTGAGATTTCCAACTTTCAGCCTTCAAAATCAGAACCTTAATATCAAAAAATGCCATAAAAAAAAAAAAAAAAGTAAAAAAATTAAAAATCACAGTGTCTACCTTCTTCCTGCAGCCAATTCTCAGAAAACTCCACATACTCTACCTCTCCTAGCACCAAGGCTCAAAATGCCGAGCTATCAACATGGGGAGCACTGCTTGTCAGACAAGGGGAGCTCCTGTCAGAAAGTGCTTAGTTGCCTTTGCAAAACAGACAGACCAAAGGACCAGTTAAGATAGGCATAACCCATCAGTCCTGCTTCACTGGAAGCAACAGTGACTTCAACATCAAGCCTGTACAGCACAATTGCATCCACACAGATGAAAAAGCTGACAACTCCTTTAGTGAAAGAAATGCTGTTTCACATCACCCTCTCTGATGAAAGTCACACCAATTAAGTTCACATTAAAATTTCAGAAAGGGTGAACAAGGAATATACAGTAAAACCCACAAGACAAACTACCAAGGTAAAAACCAAACAAACAAAACCACAACACAAGTTGATCAATACTGTTGTTGTTGTTTAAATACACCAATAGCTTTCAGACTTTTCTGTACTCTTTTCCATGTATGCCCAAAATTTCCAGCTGGACAGCTGCTTGAGAATGAGTCCTCTGGATGATGACACATGCAGAGCACTATGGTGAGCATTTCTCATCTCCAGAGAATTGAGAACATTTTTCCTTATGGATACATATAGCAAAACAAGCCAAAAATTATTAAACACTGTCCCAGTATCTCTTCTACTCTAGAAAAACGCTATTGGGAAATAGTGCATATTTTGCCAAGTTTCCTTTGAGTCAGCTGTGAGTTTAAATAGCTGTAGTTAAAATAGGAAGTATAGGAACTGAGGCTAACAACAGAACCAAAATTTGGTGCCATGGATTTAATTTAAATCAGAGCTAGGATAGGATTCTGAATGGTTTACTAAATTAAAAAAAAATTCTTCTGTACATAGAAGATGACAGATATATCATCTAATGCAACAGCACTTAATAGGATGCGTGCAACTTATGTTTCATTCTTTCTTAAGAGGCATGAAAAATCTTTAGTATTCTATTTTTATACTCTACAATAAAACCATATTTAGAACTTCAGTATGTGTACTAATTCATGTAGTAAAACTTTGGGATAAAAAACAAAACCAAAACAAACGAGAAAATCAGTTATTGTTCTAAATGCATACCTTAAAAGTATTTTTTCTTTTAAAACTGTCTGTGGTAATTTTTGCAAGGCACACTATACTATCTTAGTTGTAGTAAAATCATTTCCCCAATATGAAAATTCTAACAGACTTCTGTTATCATCCCTTACTTCTCATGGAAGTTTACATTAACAAATGTCAACGCATCTACTGACATCTCTCACCAAAAAAATAAAAATTTAAATTAAAAAAAATTCTTAAAATGTAGAAAAGAACACCTAAAATATGGTATGGAATGGAAGGTTGGGTCTGTCTTACTACCACAGGCTTTCTAAAATTCCATTGACCCTAGGAACTGCAGCAAGTACCCTCCAGACTCACGGGGGAGCTGCAGGATTTAGTCCAGAGCACTGCGTGGCACGCAGCCAACGGAGTCATTTAGCAGAGTTTTTGGCCAAGCAGGAAAGTGTTCCATTTCTTCGGCCATTCATCGAGACCCACGAGGAAACTGAGACAGGAAATCAGGCTTCCAGATAATAGGAGTGTTCCTCATGATGTCCTTTGGCTCGCAGCACTGAACAGTTCCTCTATGCTCACCCTTGCTACATCTTCTCTCTATAGAATTTCCCATCGTAGAGGGGAAACAAAACTGTTTAAAGTGAGCTTTCTTTTGCATCCAATTCATAGGGCCCACTTAAATGGCTTGGATTATTTGCTTCTGTACTGTATATGTATGGAAACTATTTGTTGATTTTTAAACAGCTACTTATGCTTGGAAATTAGTCAACCATAATTTCACTTGGGAAAGATTCTTCCATTGCAATGTCTACTTATATATATATTAAAACATCACAAAACACAGAAAAGCTAATTACACACCAATTATCTGGTTACCTCTTGCCTCCATTATAATGGACTGTTGAAAAAACATACCTCCAGTAAGTCACAGTAAAGTGGCCCTAAATATAATTTTTACTCAGGTTCAAATTCTGACCTCATTAAGGTGAATATAACCATGCCACACATCTCATTAGAAGTAACGAGACATCCTGAGAGGAACTGCTGTGTAGCTGAAGAATTCAGCCTTAGAAGTTGCATCACATAAACATAATGCATTTAGTAGTTCTGCATGAATGTGCCAGGATGCACAAATTGGATAAAAAAAGGGGAAAAAATAAAATACCTCCGTTGGCTGCTGGGTCCCTGCCCTGAGCATAGCTCCCTACTATACAGTCCACACCATAGCCCACCTAACACAATCCAGAACCTGTAACACATCCGTAATGCGGGTTCTTCCACATCCCACCTATAGGATCTGCTGTACCCTGTAGCAGGATACAAGGCAGTGGTACTGTAGTTATGATGGTCCAAAGAGAAAAAAAAAAACAAATTTGCAAGGAAAATAACTATCTTTTCTTGTACCAACCTTAGGGAAAGAAAAAGTCTAACAAACCTTCAGACATCCAATCTTTATAAGCTATGGCATTCTACCAGGTAGAAGAGCCACCAAACAATCAACAGTCATGTGCAAAAGCAAAACCAAAAGATTCAAGAACTATTCATCCTTATTTAACTGAGTAACATGTCAGAACAAAATACCAGTAGGAATTTTGATATGCATATCATTGTTTTAATTAAAAGTTACTACTTTAGCAGCAGCTGACAACAGAGAGCAGTTTGATCTGCAGTCAAAATGCACTCACAGAAGTTTCTGCTGGAAATTGTCTGTCTACAAATTGCAGAGGGCTCAGCACAGGATAATTCATCTCTCATTTCCATCCCAGATTTTACCTGGTTACCTGGATTCCCCTGGCAGATACTCTATGCAGCACTTCATGACTTCTCTAAGTACCTATCCAACATTAAACACAGATATGTGTGACTCTTCAGGCCACAAACATGAAGGTGAACTAAATCAAAAACTGATAGGGAGGACAGGAGGGAGGCTGTAGAGTGTGATGGGCAATGCCTTGCGGAGCTAGGAGTCCCTGCAGCTCTGGTAGTGCAGGAACAAGTCTTGTGTGTGCTAGTTGAGAAGGGGTTTATCTTGATACTATAACAGCCATAAAGGACTAAAAGGAATCAGAATTTATTAGTGCATAAGAATGGGGATGTTAACTTGTTTTCTTTAGCACATGCAAGTGGATTCAAAATCTTATCTAGATCTTTGCTCATTTCTCTGATACATCATCTGCTTGTTGAAAGGAGAGGAGAATTTCTCTGTTGGTAAGACCTAGAACATTTTCAGTCAATGAAGCCAAGCCAGAGTATGTGAACAGAAAGCAAAGGTCAAATTAATTTTCTTCTTCTATAAAATTATGTAGCTAGAATTGAATACTACTGTTTATGGCAAATTTTGTTGATTTTTTTTTTTTTCCCTTAGGGCTGTTCTTTAGTCTGAACTTGTTCTTCATTAGAAAAGACAAAAAAAAAAAAGGTTTACATTTAGAGTCAAGTCTTTCCAAATAATTAAAGAAAGCCTTGACTTCCTATACAAGCCTGGGCCTAGAATGACTAGATGAATGAATCAATAAAAATACTTTATATGTGATGGAATGTTGTACAATACTCAAAATAAATATAACAGACGCTTTTTTTAAATCTTAAAAAATAGCCAAGAAAAAATAATTTTGCCCAAGCTGAAACCATTGTCATCACTTTAGCTGGCTATACACATTGCTGACTTAAATCACCATAAAATAGCTTGCAGTTCTCTCTAACATTTTCGATCTAGCCCCCTCAAGATCTGCACATCCCCATAAACAGTTATTGACAAAGGAGGTATGTCCCTATTTGGTTTTCTTCCATAAAGCAAGAGGGAGCCTATGTTACAAATTGTGTTTACCCAAGTTTCACTTCTGTAGACACACTGACTGTGATAAGTGGTGCTACAATTTATAATTATTTCAGCTTATTCCAATGTAATGGTAGGATGAATTAAAACACGCAAAAGACCTGAACTGGGTTTCTGGATTACCACCTGCAGTTCATGTGTGAAAGGGTTTCATCCTCAAGAATGAAGATAAAATACTGGGGGGGGGGGGGGGAGGAGGGAGTGTAAGAAAAGAGAGAGAGAAGCTCTTCTCCTACACTCTTTCCACCACTACTTAAATTCAGGGATGAAAGAACCTACAAACTGTAAAAGAAGAATCTTTTCATGATGGGCAAACATTTTTCTCCTTCCTTCCCCTGCTAAATAACTCCAGAAAACTCCCTAACTAAAGCCAAGTAAAGGACTTTCTTCAAACAAGAATCCTCAGTCAAATCTAGACTCATTTATTACCTGCAGTTCTCACCCAAGCCATAATTAAAGTTCAACACTTTGAAGAAACGTCAGACAAAAAAAAAAAAAAAAAACAAAAACAAACCACACCAAAAAAACCCAAGCACAGAAGCTTGTGAAACACAAAAGTAACACATTATGTGGTTAAATGCAAGATTTGCTCTCTTAGGCTATAGAAAAAGGATACTTATGTCTATACTGCAATCTAGTTTTGGCAATCCAAAGTATACCTAGCTCGGGGGATGGGGAACAAAATCCACCACTTCATGCTCTGATTTTGTTTTACCATTTAATTTCAAATTCTTAAATAAATGGCAATATTAGAGCACCTGCTCCTCCTAGTTTCTGAAGTTCTCATTAGCTTCTAGCAGCCTCTGGTATAGGAAATGTTTCAATTTGAGGATACTGTAAATTACTGAAGAGACTTTCAGTACTTGTCAGACTTTAGCTAAAGGTGTACCATTTTGCTGGTATTATTACAAACTACATTGACACCAGTTACATGTGCCTGCTGTATTTTGTAACAAACGGCTTCTTGACTTTACATTTCTTGAGATTACACAGAGAAGGAATTGTATATGCAACTGCAACCCTCACGTTTGTCAGCATCTTTAGCCATTCATCAGATCAAACAATTAATAAAGTATTCAGCTACGGCACGAAGAAACTTATCTGTAAAGGCTGAGAAGTTATTGCAGTAATCTAAATCTAGACTTATCCGGAGGCCTTTTATGAAGGAAATAAAAAATTATTTATAAATAAATAAATAAAAAGAATCAGATGCTCTTGCAAGCTGCTGGATTTTTTTTTTAACATGCCAGTCCAGCAAGAACGAACCTGCAATCACAAGGTCACTCAATGTAAGATTTCATGATACTCTTGTGTTAGTGATGACAACTACAGAAACTGGGGCAAAAATCCAACTGCCTTCATTAATGTGCCTGCAAAGCATGTGAGCACATGAATACAAGAGAGCCATAGTACAGAGGAGTAGATTAGTCAGCTCTGCACTTTATTACTTATTCACTATAAATATTATCTCTAAAGTAACTGGAAACACTCCCAGAGAGTTCAATAGCCTCTAAAACAGGTTTAACACACAGAATAACATGACTTCCCAGTGTAGGGAAAAAAATATTAAAAAAAAAAAAAAAAAAAAAGACACCCACATGATCTGTACATGCAACAGCCCATATAGATACTTCTGCAGGCATCCATGGTTCAATGATACTTTCTTAGGCAATCAGGTGAGCATGTGGATATATGTTTTTAAAAGGTAAGCATGTATACAAGTGCCCCATGGACCCGTAATTAGAATCTGTATACATTTGGTAATTTTAGTTTTCTTCTTGTGTGCTTGCATACACTCATTTTTCATCAAATACAGTTGGTCAATGCATTTACAGTCATACTAAGCTTTCAAACTCATTCACTTCCCAAAATAGCCACATTGAATTTCTCTTTCAGGCATGCTACAAGACACAAGGTTTTGAAATAGCATTTGAGAAGGGCTGAGGAACAAAGGAACTGCAATACTGGATCATATCCAAGGTCCTGTCTCTGACAGCAGTCACCACCAGCTGCTTCACAGAAAGCAACAAGAATCTGCAGTAGGTAGATGAGGATAATCTTGCCACACGATAGGGTTTGTCCTAAAGACTGGCTTGAACTCTGTAAGCCTGAAGTATAATATCCACTTGAAAATGTAATCATTATTAACTATCAGAGCTCCAGATTCCCCTGCTATCTACATCCATGTCATATCATATATCTAAATACTGCCTCAGTGGAATCCTTTAGCAGATTTCCATCTAAAAAAAAACCCCAAAAAGTTGTATAAAACCCCCACGTATCTCCTTGTCTCAGGTCTGAATTTTCTACTTCAGAATTTAACAGACTAGTAGGAGTAGAAACAAAAAAACTCCTTCTTTTAAATCTTCTCTTGTATAATTTCTTAAATTGTACATGTTTATCGCATCCCTTCTCTTTCATTTTTTATTTTCTAACTTGAACATCTTTTTACCCTGTATTCATTAAACAATTTTTCTAATAAACTAACCTTTGTGGAATTAAACACTGATCTGAATTAATCTGATTCCTTAATTATTTATAGCCTTGAATATTACTTCTATTTTGTCTGAGGGTTTGTGGGTTTTTGGTATTGGTTTGTTGTTTGGTTTGGGTTTTTTAGTAACTTCTTTTACAGACATGAATGATTAATCTATGTTAATTTTTCAGGGGAAAATGCCATTACAGCATATCAGTAACAACAGAATAAGGATTCCAGAATTTCATCCTGAATCAATTGTCTTGAATAGATTAATAGTTAAAGACTAGCAATTTATATGATGACAAAAGGATGGGCTGATGGGCAGATCAAAGATCCTGGTACTAAAGGGAAGATGACAACAAAAAGATGGGTAACTTGCCCACTCTCAGTTTTGCATGGAAACACATTATGTTCTTAGTTAGATAAGGGCTAAGCAGATTGCCCAAACACAAAATACCTCATGTATCAATTTGCCTATATGCATATGCTCTCTACAACTACCTAAAAGGAGGTTGTAGTGAGGCTGGTGTTGGTCTCTTCTCCCAAATTACTAGTGCTAAGAAAAGAGGAAATGTCCTCAAGTTGCATCAGGGGAGGTTTAGTTTGGATATTAGAAATAAATTCTTTACTGAGTGAGTGGTGGGGCACTGGAACAGGCTGCCCAGGGAGGTGGTGAAGTCACCATCCCTGGAGGGGTTTCAAACACGAGTGGAGGTAGCACTTGAGGCTATGGTCAAGGGGTTAGGAGATGTTGGGATGAAGGTTGGACTTGATGATCCTAGAGGTCCTTTCCAATCATAATAACTCTATGATTCTGTGCACTCTTACAAGGAATGAAATAGAGAAGTATGGAAACAGTTGTCAAGTAGTGAAACTTAATCCACCTGCAAATAAATCCCGAAGTAACAGCACAATTGTAAAAATAATGTGGAGTAAGGGGAAATAAGTGAGTAGAAGAAAAAAAAATGAAGATGTATGCAAATTTGTTATAAATATAAGGACATTTTACCAGATGGAGAAATTGGGCAGTTCATCATCATGTTCTCACACCCGCAGAGTTGTTCTAAAACTACTCTTCATGAAAGCAAATATAATTGGCTATGCAAGTAAACTGTTTAAGTAAATCTTGATATTATGTAAGAACCATCTGAAATTACTTACTTTACTTATCTGAGTACATCATGTGGAAACATAGAGAAGCTCTGCCTCTTTCCAGAATCACTATGAACTATTCAAAGTTTTTTCTACTTTACTGGGGAAGTGGAAAAGCATTGAAGGTCTTTAGTGACACAATACCCACAACAGCAAGAATGCACCTATCTAGCACCTATTAACATGTCAGACACAAATAAAATTAATGTTTGTTTAATAACAATTAGAGTTAGCATGAGGAATATGTTTAACTGCTGCTATCAGCATGAGAATAATGTAACCCATCTGCACAGCTCTTTAGAAACATCCCTCTCAGCTGATGTCCATGCCCCCTCACTTCTTCCAAGAGCTGATATTTAAACTTCACCATACAGTTTACAATATTCAAGGAGCACAACGTGGCTGGAGAGGGTCTGGCACATTTCAAATGCAGCAATTTATCTCTGTCATTCAATTTTTGTAGGAAAAGGGATAAAATTGATCAGGAGAGCAAGACATAATTTCTAAATTCAGAATTAAATGCACTGAAAATAAGTTTTAAAATAATAGTCTTTCATGTGTATTGTGTCCTGATTTTGCTTCTTATTTCCTGATGAGATAGAGTTCCAATACTTACTCTTCCTTACTATTAAACTTACTTACTATTAAAGATCTTATATTTTGTTAATGGCATAGGAGAATACCAACCTAGAAATCTCTGAAAGTTTGAATCCTGATGTTTCATTAGACTGACAATGATAGCCCTGGCACAGCTGAACATATTTGGATTAGTAGCACCAACTTTTAAAGCATAATTTATGACTATTTTAAAATTAAAACTCCAATTAAATTGACACAAAATTCAAACAAAATTGTAATTTTAAGTGTTTCATGTACAACAAATTGTTGCTAAGATCATTCTTACATTTTAAATTACTAAAAGGATACCTCTAACCAGGCATATTGTCCTGCAATATTATTTATAACCATTGGTACAAATAAAAAAATTCAAAATCAATTCCTAGTCAATTATTGATAGAGTTTATCTCAATAAAGCATACATATCAAATAAGCTGATTAAATACACACTGCAAATCCTATAAGACAGCCTATTTTACACACATCAAGAAAAAAAATAGGACTTATTTTAGAACAATAATTAATTTTCAGTGGTTTGGTCTAAGTATTGAAGGTAAAACCCACAAGCCTACATTTTGGTGCATTATTGCTGTGTGACAGCTGTCTGATTATTCTGAAATATTCTCAAATATTTGATGCTCACAGATTTATAGTCACCCCAAATTTGCATTTGTACACCATAGCTCAGGCAAAAGTCCCAAAGAAAGTAATCTAAGAATATCAGTATGAGTAGGAGCTGCCTCCAAAACAGTTTGCAAGGGCAACCACTCCCCACACGTCTGTTCAGAGTCAAACACAGACGCTCTGCATATGTCCATGGCACAACCTCCACCTTCAACTCCTCGGCTAAACCTGTTCTGGTTCATCACTATTTATACAAGTTTTAAACTTCCAAGTATTTCTAGTAGTCTTATTTCTGTTGTTCAGCAAGGCCAGTCTTCACAGCAGATCTTGATATTTAGGTACACAAGTCCGACAGAGGCAGAAGGTTCATGTATGTGTTCTATATAAACATTTATAGCTGGATATTTCGGGGTTTGATGTGCAGCATTTAACAGATCACTGGCAGCCCACTAAGTGCACTAGCGCAAGGCCTCTAAGAACATGCTGGTCATGGACAGACCACCCATCCTTCTCCTCATTTCCAACTGTGAGCAGAGGTGCCCAGTTTCTTTGCTACAGAACTATCAAAGAACTGGAGGACAATATTACAGAAATCCTGATGATGAGCCAGAAGTTATATTTGGAGAGAATAACTGCTAATTTTAAGCAAGAGTAGACTGTATCAATGGGGAAAAAAGAGAGAGAAGAGGACTAGGGAGCTGGTCAGGCAGCACAGAAAAAAGCTGAAAAGCAAGTAGAAAGGGTATTCGGTGGAAAATGGGAATCCAGAAGCAAGGAAACTTGTCACAGGAACAATGAAAGAAGTAGAAGATGAGCAGCAGACACAAAGAATAAATATGGATTAAAACACATTAAGAGATTAGCCATTAGCTTGCTCTTAGCCAAGAAAAATATCCTGAGAAGAGAGAACTAAAAATACCCAAAGATTTCTCTAGTCATGTTTTCAGTTGCTTTAGCTCTAAAGGGATGTAAAACAGAGCCAGACAGAGCTTGTTTGTGGTCACAAATTGGAGGAATTAAAGTTTAGTTTTGCTCTGAAATACTCTTAGAATCATTGTTCCTTCAGATATATTAAAAAAAAAAAAAAAAAGAAAAAAGAAAAAAAGAAAAAGGAATGTTGTATAACCATAACATTTTTTTTCATGAGTCTAAAGCCAGACCATAAAAACCTATTTCAGTTTAAGGATAAACATACATTGTCTAAATAAAGAATAGACATTTCTCCCCTTGTTTAGTTTATTCGCTGTTATAAAATGTAGAGTACTGTAACGCATCCAGGAAGAGGAGGGAGGAAAAAAAAAATTTA
>JANIJG010024560.1:0-29648 GCA_024611175.1 Megaceryle torquata
GCAGCTGCGGTACACGGGGATGCTGGAGACCGTTCGCATTCGACAGTCGGGATACGGCTGCAAATATTCCTTCCAGGTGGGGTAAAATGTTCTCCGTCTTTCACCACTTTTAGCATCATTATCAGAGTTGTCTGAATGTCACCAGCTCCATTTTTTTAACGAGGTGATGGATTTGGAACTCATGCAAGGTAGTGGGTACAGTGAGCTGGTGGGGTGGTCCTCTGCTGCCGGGCTGATTTCTAATAAGCTGGTCTAGATCTTAGTGAAGACCATGATTGCTCTGCAGATAACATCAGGGGTTTTGAATAAAACCAGTATTTTTTGGTAGTGTAACAGCTTTTTTTATATATATATTAAAAAAAAAAAGTATCCCATTTATACACCCTTTTCTATCCCTGTTTTGGAATCATCCGGGAACGATGTTCACCCCATCGCATTGGTGCTGCCTGCATCCCATCAGGAGGGCAATTGGCGTCCTCTAAACCTCTTGGGAGTTATCCAGCTTTTCCTGTTTTCTTCTTTTTCCATTTGTTTGCCAGGTTTTGCACACATGTCAGTCCTTTCATGCTTCCCTGCTGTTGATTTGTTTCCTGCTGGCAGCTGCTTTGGGCCAGATGTCGTGTCCTGCACAGGAAAACCACTCAATTCTCTTCTTTTTGCCATCAGCATAGAATGTTACTTGGGAGGATCTCTCCTCTTGTACCTCCTCCGCTCTTTGACTCCTCATAGCAGATGGAGCATCTCAGAGACACTTTGCAGATGCTGGTAACTCCCTTCCGTAGTGGCCCCTGCTGAGGATTTGGAGCATATTTTTGCTTGAGATGACCCCGTGGGTTCTGAAGAACCTCTCCTCCCACACTGAAAGATGTTTGAACATTGCTGGGTCCCTACTTTGATGTGTTTCCCATCAAACCACAAATGTGGTTTGTGACCAAACCACAAATTTGGTGTTCCCCAGTCCATAAAATGCTCTCTGTCCTTCTGCTGACTCGATAGAACCCGTTTCATGTGGCCGGAGGAGCAAATTCGTTATTTATGGAAGAAAGGGAAACAGCAAGAACCACCTAACCAAATCTTGGTGTTCCTTTTTTCCCTTCTCAGGATTTTGTGAACCATTTCCATGTCCTCCTGCCTCAAGGAATCAGCCCCTCAAAGCACAATATCCATGATTTCTTCCGTAAAATAAAACTCGATCCAGACAATTACCAAGTTGGAAGAACAATGGTAAATGTTTATCCTCTGCTCAGATTTCTCTTTAAGATACAGGTAGAATGTTTGCCTGCATTTCTGTCATGATAAATTAACATCTTTGTATACGTTTTTAATTCATGCAACTGCTTTTCTTTAAGCCAATGGCTTCATTGAAGTTTTGAGTATTGTTAAAATAATGAGGAACATGGTTATTTTGTGTTAACCAAGTGACAGGTCTGGTTGTAACAAGGCAGCCTTCAGAAACCAAGGTCTGTGTGTTGACACAAAGTGATACGGGAACTGTCATTTTGCCTCCCCTGAAGAGAAAGCAGAGACTCTGTCATTCAGAGCTCAGACAGTTGCAAGCTGTAGATGACATTGCAGAAGCCTGTTAGAGGTGGCTTAGTTAAAATCAGCTCCTGAACTTTCTTCTGAGCATCCAGGGACATAGAAACCCAGGGGGGGTTAAATTATTTGTCTTGTGGTCTCAGAAGCTTTCCATGATAGTTTTGTTTTGGGTTGTTTCTGTTTTTTTTTTTTCAATCAGATCTTCATGAAGGAGCGGGAGAGGCAGCTTCTGCAGGACCTGCTCCATCAGGAGGTGCTGCGCCGGATCACGCTGCTGCAGCGCTGGTTCCGCAGCATGCTCTGCAGGAGGCAGTTCCTGAGCCTAAGGCAAGCAGCAGTGATCATACAGGTAGGTGGCAGCTCTTGATTCCATTGCAAATGTCAATCCATGAATCTTACAGAGAACCGGCTGAATGACAGAGCTCAGAATGTTGTGGTCAGTGGTGCAGGGCCTAGTTGGAGGCCTGTAGCTCACAGTGTTCTGCGGGGTTCAGTGCTGGGTTCAGTCTTGTTGAACACATTCATCAATGACCTGGATGACAGATCACACTGATGAACACATTCATCAATGACAGGGTGGGATTCTGTGATACAGATACAGCTGATGGGTGAAATCAGGTTCCCTCTCTGAGGAAGGAACTTACAATCAGGATTTGACTCCTAATGCCATAATAAATTGAGAACGGGGAAGACAGTGCTAGAAAGGTTGCATTAAGGCAGGTGTTCTCCCATCCCCACCCAATACCAGTTACGAGGAACTACCTGCTGTGTTTGCAGAGATTTTGGCGTAGTTACCAGAGCCGAAAGCAAGGCCAACCATCCCTGGACTCTCTTGTCCTTTGCAAAGCTGCCATCATTCTCCAGACACACTGGCGTGGCTTTGTGGAGAGGCGGAGGTTCCTGCAGATGCAGTTTGCAGCCCACCTCATCCAGAGCTGCTGGCGGGAGCATGCCAAGCGGCGACACGCCGCAGCCACCAGCATCCAGGCAGCCTGGCGAGGACACCGTGCCAAGCAGGCCTACACAGCCAGCAGAAGCAAAGTCGTCTCTTTGCAAGCGGCCTGCAGAGGTTATTTAGCACGACAAAGGTAAGGACATTGGCCTCGGTTAAAAGACAATATTTTCTGATGATGCTCACTGGGAAGGGAGGTGGTTGATTTGAACTGTGGTTGATTTGTCCTCATGGCTCAGTACTGGGGCCTATCTTCATCAATGATCTGGATGAGGGGATCAAGGCACCCTCAGCAAGTTTGCAAGAGGACAGCTAGTTGGGTGGGAATGTTGATCACCTAGAGGGTTGGGAGGCTCTACAGAGGGTCTGACTAGGCTGGATCGATGGGTCAAGGCCAGTGGGCTGAGGTTCAACAACACCAAGTGTCAGGTCCTCCCCTTGGGTCACAACAACCCCTTTAACACTCCAGGCTGGGGCAGAGCAGCTGGAAACTGCCCAGCAGGAAAGGACCTGGAGGTGTTGGTCTATATCTGGCTGAAGGTGAGCCAGCCATGTGCCCAGGGGGCCAAAAATGCCACCAGCATCCTGGCTTGTATCAGCACTAGTGTGGCCACCAGGACTAGGGCAGGATTTTCCCCCTGGCCTGAACACTGAGGAGGCCAACCCTCAAATTTTGGGTTCAGTTTTGGGTCCCTCCCTCCCAGAAGAACATTGAAGGGCTGAAGCGTGTCCAGAGAAGGGCAACAGAGCTGGGGAAGGGTCTAGAGCACAAGTCTGGTGAGGAGCAGCTGAGGGACCTGGGGTTGATCAGCCTGGAGAAAAGGAGGCTCAGGGGAGCCCTTCTCACTCTCCACAACTCCCTGACAGGAGGTTGGAGGCACGTGGGTTTGGTCTCTTCTCCCAAGGAACAAGTGAAAGGACAAGAGGAAACAGTCTCAAGTTGCACCAGGGGAGGTTTAAGTTGGAGCTGAGGAACAGTTTCTTCCCTGCAAGAGTTGTCAAAGCCTGGCCCGGGCTGCCCAGGGCACTGGTGGAGTCCCCATCCCTGGAGGGTTTTCCAAGCAATGGAGATGTGGTGCTGAGGGCCATGGTTTAGTGGTATCTTGCTAGTGCTGGGTTAACAGTTGGACTTGATGATCTTAAAGGACTTTTCCAACCAAAATGATTCTAGGATTCTATGAATTTGGGTGCTGTTCGACCATGGTGATTTATGGAGCATGGTGTCCCTTTATAGGATTCCTGACCTGCCCTGATCCTTCATTTGTCCCTGCTTTCTAGCAAAAGAGTCTATTTAGCTACACGTCCTACTCTTGGAATAAGCAGAGCCTATTTCAGGTTGTAGCACGTAGGCAGTGGAAAGCTGAGGCCATAAATATCTGCGAGGGTTTTTTTTTTCCTCCTTGGCTGCAGCTCCAGTTTAAGTAGCCTATTTTTAACTCAGATTGCCTCACCAATCTGGTCTCTGTGCTGCCTCACAGGGACAGTAGATACTGGAGCCAGCCTCTGCAAAGGCGAGAGGGGTTTCCAGCCATGCCTTGGCTTGCTGGCCGCAGAGCAGGTCTTGCTTCGTTCTTTGGAGGTGCTACCTGCAAGATGTGGGGCACCTTGTCCTAGGGTGGAAGATTTTGGAGCTGCAAAGAGCTCTGGGTGCAGGGTGCGAGTCCCTGCCAGCTGTAGCAGAGGCAGCCCAGGCAGAATGGTGAAGATGGAGAAGCCAAGGGGGTGTGATGGGTTAATATCTTCTGGATCTATCAGCTTACAAATGAGCTAGACCAGGAATGGAGGCTGGAGCTGGTTCCCTCAGCACAAGAGGAGCTTTCAGGTGCGTTGGGGCAGCCCTTGAGTAGGTGAGATGGCAAAAGAGGAGCAGCTTGAAGAAGGTTGCATCATCTTGCACTATATGTGCTGGGAGGGTTGCTTGAGATGCTGATGGTGGTAAGGTGGTGGTGATGAGATGCCACTGGTGCAGTGCCTTGAAGGGGGATATAATACACTGTTTTTCTTCTCTCTTGCAGGTTTAGAGCTTTGAAAGAGCAGCGATTAAAAGAGATGCAGCTGGAGAACGGTCTATCAGTTAAAGAAGAGGATGGGCTGGAGGCAGATGAAGCTTTGGAAATCAAGGGCTCTGACCCATCTAAGTGGGAGGATGGTTCCTTTGAAGAGCGAGTGAGAGCTATAGAGGAACAGAAAGCGCTGATGGAGAATAATCGGCTGAATCACAGGGATCCACTGGATACTTCTGCAAATTTATTGTACAAAAGGCATGAAAGAGCCAGTAGCCAGAGCGGGATGGACACGGAAGAGGAGGTCGTCGTGAGAGAGAGACCCAAGTCACTGGAGGATCTAAACCAAAAAAAAGTGGTTCGTGCAAAAAGAGAAAGCCGCAGGATGCGTGAACTGGAGCAGGCAAAATTTAGCTTGGAGCTGCTCAAGGTCCGGTCCACTGGTGGGCTGTCACCTTCAGAAGAGCGGCGGTGGTCCACTGAGCTTGTATCTGAGGCACTTCATTCCCCTCAGGGAACCCCAGAGAGTGAAAGCTCTCAAGGGAGCTTTGAGATGTTAAGCTGTGAAGATACCCCAAGTAATAAACTTGTTTCCTTAGTTTTAGAGGAGCAAGATGTGCAGTCATTGTCCAGTGACTCCTTGCCCAGCAGTCCCCAGGCTCATCTGCAAGAGAAGTCCTTCTGTGTGGCAGATGTCAACAGCAATTTACCCGGTCGTGGAAGGTTACCTTCAGACTTGGAACTACCTGATAACCTCCCCATGAAGGAGCGTGTAGTCTGTGACCCCCAGAATGTTCTGTACAAGGCACACCCAAGAGAAACTTTCCTTTCTGGCAACCTACCTACTTTCTACATTCCACCACAAGACAACATGAAAGTGAAGCTGCTGGAAAATAACCTGAGGAACAAAGCAGCGGAAAGAGAGGAGAGGACAGTTATGTTCTCTGATTTCAGGAAGGAATCTGAGGCCTTGGGAGGGGAGGAGGAAGAGAAGTCCTCTACCAAGAGAGAGGAACATGGGACTGCAACACAGGCCCATTCTCCAGACTCTGTAATCAAAAGACTGGAAAAGCTCAATGTGGAGAAGGAGGAACGACAAAAGCAGCTCCAGCTGCAAAATGAAAGGGAGATGATGGAGCAGATCCGTCAGCAGAAGGAAATTCTGGAAAGACAACGCAAAGTCTTTGAGCAGCAAGGGAGGGTGGAGGCTCTGCAGAGGGCTGAGCAGAGCAGAGTGAAGGACCTCTCCCTCAAACCAACCAAAAAACCAGACAGCCGGCCTCAGTCGGTCCTCATCCTGCACCCGCAGAGCAGAGGGGAGCACAGCCCCACCACAGGTGTGACTCCAGCCTCAACAGTGGACATCAAAGGTCTCACTGTTGGGACAAGGGGAAGCTCTCCAGCCCACAGTGCCCCCAAAGACAGACCTGTCAGCATGTTCATGGAGCGAAGAGAAGGTCAATCGGGATTGATGCTGGAACCCCGGAGCCATTCCAGACCGGCTCTCGACCCCAGGGACCTCCCAGGCAGCCACTTCTCAAGGACAGAGCACCTCCGGCAACCCCGAATACCCAGCCAGGCCACCGAGGAGACAAAGGCAGGCACTATGTTCTTCACGCCAAAAGACAATCCCTTTGGCCTCCAGTGAGTAAAATGTCAGTGTGCTTTCTCCCTAGACTTTCTCCCTAGGCCTCCTCCAGAAGCCTTCTCCAGAGACTTTTTGTTCTAGTAGAGACCATTTTATATAAATGGTCCAGAAAGTTGTTTCTGGAGACTGTATAAAACCCCTGGCAAAATGAAGAGAGGTTTCTTGATTATCTAGCAACGAGCTAGAGAAGAAGAACTAGAAATATAGTTTCTCAATCTCAGGTGTGATGGGCATCAGTGCAGATTCAAACCCAGCAGCTGGCTGGAGAGAATTTGGGACATGAACATGCTTTTGTCAGCATATCACTCACGTGTATAATTACACGTGTGATGAGCTTAGCAGTCCTTCCACTCAAAAAGGACATAAAACCTCCCCAAATCCTACCTCACCCTTTCCAAGGCAAAAGCTCCCAGTGAACATTTGCCATTGATAACCTTTAAGGCCCCTTCCAACCCAAACCAGAGCAAGCTGGGCAAAAAGCAGCTGAGGTGGGTATATTTTTTAATACTGTGTTGGATGCAAAGTGAGGAGTATGTCTTTCTGAACCAGTTTGTATGAAAATCTGCAGGAGGCCCTGGAAAGTTGATTTGGAAGAGGGTAGTTGAGAGCAGTCTTTGACCCCCAAAATTTCGTTCCTTTTTTTTTTCCTGGTTCATGTACAGAACAAGCAACAGGGAAAAAAAAAAAAAATCCAGTATTTTACTCTATTCTGCAACAGAACAATCAGATTTGAGAATCCAGAATTGAAAAGTTACTATCCATAGCCACCATGATGGGTAGAGTTGGCAGACAGAAGGTTGTATCTTCTTGTCATAGAATCACAGACTGGTTTGGGTTGGAAGGGACCTTTAAGGCTCATCAAGTCCAACCCCCCTGCACTGAGCAGGGACATCTGCAACTAGAGCAGGTTACTCAGAGCCCCCTCCACCCTCACCTGGAATGGTTCCAGGAATGAGGCATCAACCACCTCTCTGGGCAACCTGGGACGGGGACTCACCACCCTCAGTGTCAAAGATTTCTTCCCTATATCCTTGTCCTTTGATATTAATTCAAACCCTGAAGAATTCAATGTGATTCCAAAACCCCACGACCTCAGACTTGCAATTTGGTCTTGACTGCTTGGACTGCACTCTTGTACACTCCTGCAAGCTGGGCTGATATGGTGGGAAACCTCTTAGGAGGAGATGAAACATCTCTGTTCTGTTGTGTTCAAGCAGAGAAGCAAATCATCAATGCCTTTCCAAGGGTGAACAAGCCAGGAAGCCATTCAAGATGCCGGGGTCTGGCAGAGGAGAAGTAAGTTGTGACTTGCTTATTTTCTCTTTTAATTGGACAGAATGGGAGGAAACCCACCTTATTCTGCCATTTTTCCCTCAAAAGCTCCAAGGAAGTAAAGCGCGAGGGCTGCTAGACATAGGAAAGGGGATATGATGTGACAGCAACCTTAACACCTTCTCTTAAAAGTACAAAGCCCCTGTGACACGAATTCATAGCAGCTCTGGATAAAAAGGACCTCGTGGTCCTGAGGGCAAACATTGTCTGACATAGTCTTGTCTTGGTTTGGTTTCACCTGCGTTTGAGTAACATCCATGATTGTCCATCTTCTCCGTGCTGTCTTGGGTTTTGTTTCACCTTGTCCTGTCTGGTTTTTTCGACTAGATAGGACGTCTCGTCCCTTCCATTGGGACACAGTGTCACTCAGGGATGTCTTTAAGGCTGTACTTGAGCTGCACTATGAAGCCGAACATCAGTAGAAGCTCCTTTCTTTTCCTTTTAAAAAACCTCTTTTTGTTTTGTTTTGTTTTATCATTTGGTCAAGCAGGTTCCCAGACCGACCCATAAAAAGAAAGCCCGCATGGCGCGGACGCGCTCCGATTTCTTGACTAGAGGTACTTTTGCTGATGGGGAGGGGGATACGGAGGAAGATGATTACGATGACAATTTTGAGTTCCTTCTCTCCTCTGACCAATCTACTCACCCCGAGGCGGTGCCTGCAGCCCGGCTGGGGCAGGCCTGTTACAGTGACTCCGAAATGGTAAATTCTTCCAGTGTGGTTGGGGAAACAAAACCAGGGAGTGAGCGGAGCTGCGGGAGCTTTTCTTTGCTAACCTTAACTGCACTGATGCCTCCACTGCTTCTTCTCCCACTTCCAAAGCTGCTGTAGAGGGGTAAACTCAGCGAACACAGCAGACACCAGTGCAAAATAGGGAATCTTGTCTATTTCTTGGCCGTGGGGATGTTTTCTGGCTTGATTCCAGTATCAGCTACGGTTTCCATGGCCTTCCTGGAGCGCTGCAACCTGTATTGCACTGCTACATACTTGGTTTTGGTTTTAAACTCAGTAGCAAAGGCTCACTAAGATCCTTTTGCTCTAAAAAAAGATCTACACACAGTCATAGGAAAGATCAAAGCAAATGATGTCCAAAAAGCAACCAACAACAAAATAATACAAAGCTTGCACCTCCTGTTATGTTTAATTTTGTATCCTTATCCCCAGATGATTATTCAGTCCTCAATTATTAGAGCAACACTGACAGACAGCATCTTAGAGGAAGCAAAACCATCAAAAAAATTAGGCAATAAAAATATAGTGAGAGTGATACAGTGGGATTTTACATCAAAAAACCCAACATCTGTGGCTTTTTCAAGCACAGTAACAGGTCCATGGGCTGCAGGATGGTGCTGTGTGAGCCTGTGCTGCTGAGCATTTGCATCTCAAGGTTTAATCTCCTGCCTGGATAAGCTGCTTTTGGAAAATCACAAACCAAGAGGTTTCAGGTGTGGAAGAGGCCAACAGGGCTTCCAACCCACTCACTGTTTTAATTCCTGAGGTGGTGGTGATGTTCCCATAGAATAAATACCAGTAATTGTCCCCTGGTGTAAGAGCTCAGCTGGGACCTCCAGCAGAGCCACCTTGTTCTTCTGATCCAGTTGTAATGCTGGATGTGGAGCTTGGTGTAAAACCAAAGAAAAGCATGGAAACCAAAGTCAGCGATATAGTTTGTGCTGCAGCATTGCCATGTGTCAGCAAATATCTTGTGCAGTCATAAAATCTGCTTTTCCAAGAAAGGCAGATGGCCAAGGAGGGATTTTCATTACTTTTCTGTTAATGGCTTTTATTATAAAGGATATTTTTTTCCCAGGATAGTTTCCTCACTTGAAGAGGGCAGGGATTTGCAAATTCCATGAATTTTTAGGGTTACTCTTCATAAATTTCCAGAGGTTTTGAACTGGGAGTACCCAAAACCTGATTGAAAGACATGGTTCTATGAACTGAGATTTCATGGCTGCATCTTTGTGCATCTCCCATGTCATAGATTGGGAAAGGGAGAATTTTATGGAGTAAAACGTGGTATTTTACATAATCTGGCCCAGGGTGAGGGGTCATGCAGTACCTGAAGTGCCATGCTGTGTTCCTGGAGGATACTGTCTCACAGAGCATTATGGGGTTTTTAGCCCTAGAAATCTTTCCTGCTGGGATGCAGAAGGTGCTGAGCTGGTGCTTGGCAAGCTCCATCCTTGGGAGCGACCCGGCTCATTCCACTCTTTGGAAATGCTCTTTGGGGCTCTGCTTACCTGGTTTAACCACTCTCACCGCATGTGAGTAGTAGTAGGTGCCAACTGTGTCTCGTCTCTCCTGTATCCCCCTTCTCCTCTGCTCTCCATCTCTAACCGGTGGTCAGCCCTTTCATCCCTTGTGCAGTTGAGTTTTGCTTTCTATCAAATGCTACCTGTGAAGTCATGTGCTCTTCAGTACCCTACGTCTGTGTGTCCTGATGACATGTACAATGTTTCCATCTGTGTTCTGGATTGCAGGCTTGGGACCAGCCCTTTGGCTTGGGGCTTTTCTGGGTCAGGATCACCACAAGTAGCAAAATTTAGGGCCTGTTTATTTGTAACTATTAGCAGAGGCAGGTTGGGTGTTGCAGATGATGGAGAAGCCTATGGTAGAGCAATAATGGTTCGTGTTGGTTTGGGTACAAACTCAAGTAGGTTGATGTCTCTGTAGCCACATTCATTGTGCCTTGTGACAGTCACATGAAGATAAGTCAGGCAGCTGCCATGCACAGGCTGGTTTCTGTGCTAGTGAATAACTTACTTCATACAGCTCCTGCCCCAAGCTACAGCTTTCCAAAAAAACCCCTCTTCTAATATGCTGTCCAGTGGCCAAGGGCTGCTGGAGAAACAACAGAGGTCACCCGTGACCTTGTGAAGCTCAGCATGTGATCGCTCACCAGCTGCACTGGCCTGAACCTGTGGGTTTCCTGACTGCCAAGACAATAAGTATCACTAGGTGGTAAGTAGAGGTCCACCAGAAACCAGTGCTCCTGACCTAAGTCGGGGGTATCCCACAGCAGCAAAGACGAAGAGCATATTCAGCCAGAGCTGAAACCCAAGTGCACCAGTATATAATATGAAGGTACAGTTGACCCTAAGGTGCCTTAAAGGATGAAGGGCTTCCTGATGAGACCAAGCCTTCAAAGGTTGAGATTTTTGTCTCAAGCCGAGAATTAATCCACCTTGCTGTGAGACAAGTACAAGTGGGAAGAACAGCTCCTGGCTATGTTCAGCACATATTAATAGCCCTTCTGTTTTGCATCTAAGCCTGGAGAGCTCTCCTGCAGCAGATCAATGGAAATCCTTGATTAGAGAAACTATACTAGAAATACTTCTGAATACACCCTCTTTCTACAGAGGCTCTTAGAGAGTGGGACCTGGGTAACAAAGTGGTCATCTTGCTCCAGCCGCCATACTAAAGCCATGAACATCAGTCCAAGTATCTGTCACCAGCTGATCCCAAGCCTGAAGAGCCAACAATGAAAGATCTCTTGTCTTAAGCCATCAGAGGGAGCATTGCACTTCAGGAAGTTCTTCAGTGCAGCCTATAGTGCTGCTGTCTACTGGGACCAGTCACTTGGCCATAGTTATCTCTTGCTAGCACGGGTGGGTGAAATACAGGTTGCTCTTTCAGAGGCAAAATATTTGGACGCTTCTTCACCCAGGGGACAACTCCAGATCTCCAGCTATTGGCATTTGCCCATATGTGATGCTTTTTGGTATTCCCTGTCAGGGGATTTTCTGGTGTGGAGACTTGTCTTGATATCTGAGGTTTCCCATCCAGGTGAGGACTTTTCCCTTTGGAGCTTCTTGGAGGAGTCCCTCACACTATAGGATCTGGCACCAAAAATGCCTTTTAGTCCTTACTTTCAAAAGCTGGAGGGGTTGCTGTGATAGCAGAGAAAACGCTGAATGATAGTAGGTCAAGAATTAGGGCAGAGCAAGCAGTAATGGTAGAAAATCCTTCTTCCAGTTTTGTCTAAAAAGTTCATGACATATACAGTTTCTGTGTCACCATCACCTAAGTGTAAGAGTGACAGGAACAAGACACCCTTTGATGATTTAGACAGTTTATTTCGTAGTTGCAATTTTGCCTCGTGTGCTGCCATCTCCTGGCTAGTCCAGGGGTGGAAATTAATACACTGAAGAGTAAATATGGTCAATGTGACTCCCCTGCAGCCCATATTTTATATCATTGTATTTGAAATATTTTTAATAGAAGAAAAATAAATGCTTAAAACTACAGCACGTCCAGCTGAGACATTTAGTTGATGAGAAGCTACAGGAGATACTTAACCATCATCTCCCAAGTCCTTTCATACAACCTGGTTCCCTGAATTCCTCATGCCGAAATCTCTCCAACTCTGAAATCGCAGCTGTGGTTGGAAAAAAAAAAAAAAAAAAAAAGAACAATTTTTTTTTTAAGTACAGCAAGACTATTTCTGGCCTATTTCATGGAATCCCATTAGTTTGAACTATGGCATATTCATTTCCCATTTAAAAATGTCCCCAGGGCATTGGGTGATAGAAGTATTAAAGCTACAAAATCTCTTCTTTCTAAAGGGTTCATTTTGACATGTCCTCTGCACAAAGACTTTGGTCTTCTTTTCTGTAAAGACCTTAACAAGAGTTGGAGAAGGAAGCTCAGCTGGGACAGATCCATGTGGTTGAAAGAATACCACAAATCACTTTGTCATGGCCATCTCTTCTGAAGCGGAGAGCTGGGTTGCTCAACCAAGGTGATGGAGCAGTTGTGCAGGCTGAGTGATGAGGACCCATGACTTGGTGCATTTTGATTTTCATTGTTGATTGCTCAAGGAGAAGGAAGGTTGGACCTCGATGTAGAGTTGGAGCAAGGGAAATGCCTTTCTTTTTTAGGAGTCATTAAAATATTTCTCTAGTTGTAGCTCAACAGGACTCTAAGTTTTCACCTGTAGACAGAAACAAAGATGTAACAGATGAAACATGTACATTTTGCTAGGGAAAAAAACTGAATTCATTTGGCATGCCAAGAGCTGTCTCATTTTGAAGCACTTTGTGCTTGGAATCATTACAGACGGTGCAGCGATTCACCGCTGGGGAAGGCCAAGTGAAACTACACAAAACCATGTCTCAGGGGGAGATCGGGAAGCTGGCAGTCACACAGAAGAGCCCGACTCCGGATGGGAGGTAGGAAACATGGCTGGAGATTGGAGATGAGTCCCTCTGGTGTCCTCCTTGCTCTCCATCACCTTGCTGAATCACCCCAGTTCCTTTGGAGCTCCACCAGCCAAAGGTAGCACACGAGTTACTTATCCCACCTTACCTGTGTGGCCTTGGACATGCACAGTTAGAAGAGGTGTCCTGCTCACATCATGATGAAGTTTTGACTACATGGGCCAAAAGTCCCATCCCAAACCACCCAATTGCATGTCTGAAACTTGAGTTTCTTTCCTGAGGACAACTAGCCTGATTTCCCTGGTAGAAGTTGTGTGGCTTTAACTCCTCCTCAAACATCATGAAGGATCCAGGAGATTTGGGGTAGTTTTGGGTAGAAGGACATTTTTCCTAGTTAAAGGGTTTCCTCTTTCCACAACTTATTTCCAGGCCTCAGCGAGCCAAGATGAGGTTCTGGGTGAAGGGGAAGCAAGGCGAGAAGAAAACCTCACGGGAGAAGCTTGCTACCCAATCTGAGCTGCTGGAGCTGTACGCAGAGCAAGAAGCCCCCAGCAGGGAGGTGATTTCTGGCTTGCAGCTTGGTGAAGGTAAGCAGTGGGGTGGTCAGTGTTGTGAGGAGCAAAAAAATTGTGGTCACCGATGGTAGAGGGGAGAGATGGTGTAAATCTGGCTTTAAGCTACAGCAAATCATAGCTCAATACTGGGGCTTGGGTAAAGATGCATAACAAAGAAGGGTTGGCTTATCTACAGGGTTTGGAGGTATAATGTACGATGGTGTGATCTAGATGAGATTTCCATGACAAAATGGGTTGGGACGCTGCACAATGTCCATGCTGGTTCACGTCTCTTGGATTCATGGAAAACATCAACCTGAAATGGTGGCAAGTAGGTTAGAGGCTGGGATCCAAAACGGATCTCAAGGAATTCCATGTCACTAATCCTCCCAGTGGCCATCTGGACACAGGCAAATGAGTCCTCTCTTGGCAGAGGAAGTAACCAAAGGGGAAATGACAGGGAAATCTCCCCGTGAGTACCATGTGGGGCTTTTCTCCTCTGCAGGTTTATTCCAATGCCAATCTCCCTGGTTTAGTGGCAAAATTAGTTTTCATCTGCTCTTTTCCATTCTCTGGGAAGACATTATTGCAGCCTTCCAATACCTGAAGGGGGTCTACAAGAAAGCTGGGGAGGGACTGTTTACAAGGGCTTGTAGTGACAGGACAAGGGGTAATGGCTTCAAATTGTGAGAGGGGAGATTTAGATTAGAAATTAGGAAGAAGTTCTTCACTCCGAGGGTGGTGAGACACTGCAGCAGGTTGCATAGAGAAGCTGTGGATGCTCCGTCACTGGATGTGTTCAAGACCAGGTTGGATGGGGCTTTGAGCAATGTGCTCTAGTTGCAGATGTCCCTGCCCATGGCAGAGGGGTTGGAACTAGATGATCTTTAAGGTTCCTTCCAACCCAAACCAGTCTGTGATTCTGTGGTCTCTTTCCCCCTCCTTAATTATCCCCCATAGAGTTGGGTCCTCACCACCTGACCCCTCCACGGAGTCCTGAGCTGTCTGGTATCTACCGGCGGGAGTTTAAGGAGAACAAGGAGCCCTCTCCCAAAGTGAAACGCAAACGCAGTGTCAAGATCAGCAATGTGGCTTTGGAGCCTGTGCAGTGGCAGAATGACTCACTGCAGATCATAACCAGTGCTAGTGACTTGAAGAGCATGGATGAGTTTCTCCTGAAAAAGGTAACTCCTATCCTCACTTCTCCAGCTACATCATCAGAGAGCTAGAGGAGCAGATGGAGACAACAAAGCCAAAATTATCCTGGGGGCAGAGGTAGCAATAGTAATAATTCACGTGTAAAGCTTCAGTGCTTCCATGGCTTTGGGATGCCCCTGGTGGCATCAGAAATGGGTGGCCTAAGAGAGCAGGAGTAAGAGGCTGTGGGGACATGCTCCTCTTTCTAGTCTGTACACAGAAGAAACCTCCTTGTAGTCATTATTAACATGGTCTGCCTGTGGTGGAGCAGTGTTGCTTCATCTCATGGGGTGCTCTGCTGCAGCAAACTTGGTATGGGTCCATAAACCCCTTTTGTTTCCCAGATGAATGAACTGGATAACGAGGACAGCAAGAAGGACACACTGGTGGATGTTGTGTTCAAGAAAGCGCTGAAGGAATTCCGACAAAACATCTTCAGCTTTTACTCCTCAGCACTGGCGGTAAGTGGCCTGATGTCAAGCAAGAACTTCCACCTTCAGTAGAAATGAGATCATAGAATCATAGAATCATTTTGGTTAGACAAGACCTTTAAGATCATGGAGTCCAACCATTAACTCAGCACTGCCAGCTCACCACTAAACTATGTCCCTCAGCTCTCTATTAGATGATTCTTTTTTCTTTATTTTAATCATAGTTGGACTTTCCACAGGTGGTTGGAAGCCTGTTGGGCTGAAATAATTGTCCAGAGCAAAAAAAGGCAATCAGGGGTCTGAAAATTGCTTTTCTTTTTGCTTCTGTTTCCTTAAAAGATGGATGATGGGAAGAGCATCCGCTATAAGGATCTCTACGCCTTATTTGAGCAGATTCTGGAGAAGACCATGCGGCTTGAGCAGAGGGATTGGAGCGAGTCTCCGGTTAAAGTCTGGGTCAATACCTTCAAAGTCTTCCTAGATGAATATATGATAGAGTACAAACCTCTGGACTACACTGTGGTGAAGGTAGTTGCTACTTTTTCTAAACCCTTTGAAGATTTGGGAGCTGTCTTTCCATGGGGTTGGTCTCTCTGCAGACACATGGGAACCTCTGTTGTCTTCTCTGCTTTAAGATGAGGTGGACAACATAAGATGGCACTCAAGGCTTGATTCACTCGTTGTGTTTCACTGGGCTCAGCAAACCCCAGTTTCCCTCTGGGCTGAAATGGGCCTATGTGTACGTATGGTCTCCAGTACAAAGTTGCAACCATCTGTAGATGGTTGGAAGGGCAATTCCTGGTGCTTCTTTTTTTTAGTTTTGGGTTTTATTTTCAATCTTTGAGGGAAAGTGAAAGAGATAAAAGCTTTCATAATCTCTTGACCTCTTCCCTAGTGACCACATACTTCATTGGTTGGGTTGAAGGAGAAGGGTACATGTCTGTCCTCAGGATCTAGGTATAGTTTTTAGAGCAGACAGAGCTTGTGGTATTCATTTCACAAACCTGATGATCTGGCTTTCTGCTTTCTCATACCAGGTGCCAAAAACAGAACGAAAGAAGAGAAGGAAAAAGGAAGCCGATGTGGTGAGTTGAGTGCTCTGTGCTCACGTGTTAAAAAAGCCATGTCCTTGTGGCCAGAGTGATGAGCAAGAAGAGACCTGCTCATGAGACATCCTGTGCTGGTCTCAGCATCGCACCGTGATGCAGCCATGAAAGGACATGCTGGGAGGATGGATGAGGTGGATTTGATTTGCTCAATCAAGGATGGCTATAGATTGTACTCTGAAAACAGGGCCCATGTCAGTCAGAGCAGAAAACATGTCAGTAGTTGTTAGAGAAGAATTGAGAGCAAACCAGAAACTGTCTTTCTGCGTAAGCTTCTAGCATTGTGTTTTACATCTCTAATATGCAAGATGTAGGAGATGACATCTCCTTTTTCGTAAAGGATATGATAGTACTAGGAAGGATGCAGGTGCAGAGAGAAAAGGGGTCACAGATGCATAGAAGACCTTCTTAACATGGAGAAGATGACCAGCCAACTTCAGTTGACCACAATTTCTAACCTGCCTGCATGACAGTTCCCTTCCCATGCAGGTTGGATGTCTGTTTGGGTGGCCTATGGGGTTATTGGACTGGGGAAAAAAAAAAAAAAAAAAGGAAAGAATAAAAGCAAATAACATCTAAAAGTTGGAGAGTTGACCGTGTCCATCTCCCCATTTTGCAGCAGAGTAAGCACCCATCTCCTCTTTCTCACCACCCAACCTTTATCGTCACAGGTGGAAGAGCACAACGGTCACATTTTTAAGGCGACCCAGTACAGCATCCCCACATACTGTGAATATTGTTCCTCCTTGATCTGGATAATGGACAGGGCATCTGTTTGTAAATGTAAGCACCCTCTTTTTGATCTTTTCTCATCGACTTCAGTGACAGTGATGAGGTTTTGGGATTTTGAAAGGTGTTTGCTGCTATTTCCTACAACCCTACTCTCAAATAGTTTGGGGTTTTTTTCACATTAGAAGACCTTTTGAGACAGACCTTAGGGGTTTCTGAAGTCAAATAGTAAGTCCATCCCATCATTCCTTCCTATCTTCACGGTACAATGTTTTGTGCACGGGAGCCTTGCATTATATGTCTTACTCCATGAGGTCATGTTGTCGTCCCTAAAAGGTCATGTGGTCATCCCATAAGGTCAAACCCAGAAGTGTCATGGTAAGAAGGACAGTAGAGTTGAGTATGGCAAATATGCCCCATGTCTTCAGCCTATAGGATGTTTGTCAATCTTCTGACCATGGTTTGGCCTGTTTGACCTCCAAGCACATGAATTTTGGAGGAGATCAGGAAAATGGAGGAGACCCAATGGGAAAGGTTGATCCATCGCTTTGGGTTTTGCAATATTTGTTTGATTAGGTTGAAAGTATCAACCCTGGGGTATTTCAGGCTGATGTCCAGTGCAGGAAGAATACAAAGTAGGTGCTATTTTGAGATGTCCATGTCTGATAGCACAGAGTGACTTGTGGATTATTTTCCGAGTTGATCTATCAGGGTTTTTTTAATGTTTCAGAGACTTAAGTATGGGACCTTTAAAATGAAAGGCTTTTTTTTTTTTTTTATTTGATTTGAGTGGATCTAATATAGACTTGGCCCCTGGGAGCTGCAAAGTCAGTGTGCTTTTGACCTGCTCATCCTGAGGGGAGCTACTTAATTCCTATTAATTCATATTTCTCCATCCATCTGTTTTTTGGGGGGATTATTAATTACTATTTTACTTGGTTTGCAGTATGTAAATATGCTTGTCACAAGAAGTGCTGTCTTAAAACCACAACCAAGTGCTCCAAAAAGGTAAATGTCTCTTTTTTTTTAAATTTTATTTCATTAAATACCTTCCAGGTTTCAAGCCCAAGCTCATATAAATAAACATCTGCAGGCATGGAACTTGTTATAAAGTTTTTGAAGAGAGATATATATATATATATTTGAATATATTTGTGCTTTGAATGTATATTTTTGTCGCACTTTTTACCTTTCTGACAGTATTTCTGCAAGAGCTGGGAATGCCTCGTGTGAGTTTTTGCGCTAAATCTGGGAAGTTTGATGGGATCTTGGGTTATTTTTATTTCAGAGAAGCTCAGAGATGCTTGGAACCTTCCTTCTTGGGTTTTCTTTATTTTCTGGCAGTGGTTGATTTTGTAACTGTTGGCCTTGTATCAAACTGCATCTGTTTCTCCAGATCTGTGGTGAACTTGAGCAACACCAAGCTCAACTCTCTCGATGGCCCTAGAATTGCTTTCACCCACACTTGGTCCTCATCTCAGAGATACTTTATTTTAGTAGTACATGCATTTTGGGACATTACATTTTTGATGGTTTTAGCAGCCTAAAGCTTGGTTGAAGAGCAGGTGATGAATTTCAACTGGTGGCAGAGACCAGATGTTCCCGGGGTGGGCTTTTTGACCCCTAGAGCATGAAATATCATGGGCATCTTTCCCACATAATCTCATAAATTGGACAGGATTGATGCAAGCATGACATTGAATGGGAAAAACAATATGTAGGTGTGGTTATAAGGGGATCTGTGAGCTGGGTCGTGGTCACCATTGTCTTGCTGATGACTGGGTTTCCATCTCACATTCCTTTTCCTGGGGCCAGGCAATTGAGTTAAATGCCTGACTGACTTGCACGTCACTTGGATCATAGAGAATCATAGAATTATAGAATGGTAGGGGTTCGAAGGGACCTCTGGAGATCATCAAGTCCAAACCCACTGCCAGCACAGGAACACCCAGGGCAGAACACGCAGGAACAGATCCAGGCAGGTCTTGAAAGTCTCCAGAGAAGGAGGCTCCACACCTCTCTGGGTGGTCAGGGTGGCCCCATAGACCTAACAGAGGCTCTCTGTCAAGTCCCCCTCCCTCCCCAAAGGGGAAGAGAAAGGGAATAAGGGAGAGAGACTCCTGATTAGAAAAGGAAACTAGAACAGCTTGAATGAAAATAATAATAAAATAAAATAAATGTACAAAAGAATGTACATTATGTACATAATGTACATAAAAGAATAGGTACAAATCTATACAAAACCAGTAGAGAACCCAGCCCCCCTGATGGTAGTTACATCACCATCACCACTGATGGTGTAGAGCAGGCACTAGGAGTCCCAGCCTGGGCCCCACAGCAGGCGGGAGCTGTGTTCAGGAGCTGGAGTCTGGTACCAGATTCAGGAACGCACCGATTGGGATCGAAGGCAGAACAGAGTCCTCCTTGGATGCTCTGAGGAAGCAGTCCAAGTGGAGATAAGAGCCCAGGAAAAAGAAGCCCTCTAGACCCTTCGGATCCCTCTGCTTTATACCCAATGTGACGTATGTGGGCTGGAATCCCTCGTTGGTCAGTTTGGGGTCACCTGCCCTGTCCACTCCTCCCTGCAGGTGCGGCCTTTCACTTTCTGCACCCCCCAACGTGCTACACAAGATCCAGCAGTGGCCTTGGTCTGCACCCCAACCCTTGGTAGTAGCTCTAAACACGGGGTGTTATCGCTGCCAGCAGCAGACACTGCCTGTGCAAACAGGCTGCTAACTTCAGAAAGTGCAGTGAGTTACAAGTACTGAACTGAAAAGTAAAATCACTGAACAGAAATATTTCTGTTTTCACTCAAACCAGGACAATCATTCTTACAGTAATGAAGTTTTTCCTTATGTTGAAATGGAACTTCCTGTATTTCAGCTTGTGACCATTACCTCTCGTCGTATCACAGGGCACCACTGACAAGAGCCTGGCCCCTTCTCCCTGACACCCACCCTTCAGATGTTTGTAAACATTAATAAGATCCCCTCTCAGTCTTCTCTTTTTCAGGCTATAGAGCCTCAGGTCTCTCAACCTTTCCTCATGAGACAGATGTTCGAGTCCCTTTATCATCTTCCTAGCTCTCCGTTGGACTCTAGTATTTCACTGTCTCTCTTGAAATGGGGAGACCAAAACTGAACACAATACTCCAGATGTGGTCTCACTGGTGCAGAGTAGAGGGGGAGGAGAACCTCCCTCAACCAGCTGGCCACACTCTTCTTTATGCCATTGGCCTTCTTGGCCACAAGGTCACATTTCTGTTCCATGGATAACTTACTGTCCACCAAGACGCCAAGGTCCTTCTCCATGGAGCTGCTTTCCAGTGGGTCTACCCCTAACCTGTACTGGTGCGTGGTGTTCTTCCTCCCCAAGTGTAGGACTCTACACTTAGTCCTTGTTGAACTTCATTAGGTTTGCCTTTGCCCAGCTCTCCAGCCTCTCCAGATCTCGCTGGGTGGAAGCAGAGCCTTCCGGTGTATCAGCCACTCCTCCCAGTTCTGTATCATCAGCAAACTCACTGAGGGTACGCTCTGTCCCTTCATCCAGGTCATTGATGAAGATGTTGAATAAGACTGGACCCAGAACTAACTCCTGGGGAACACTGCTAGTTATAGGTCACCAGCTGGACTCTGCACCACTCCTCACGACCCTCTGAGCTCAATTGTTTAGCCAGTTCTCAACCCATCTCACTGTCCACTCTTCTAACCCACACTCCTTGAGCTTACCTACAAGGATGTTACGGGAGACAGTATCAAAAGCCTTGTGAAGTCAAGGTAGACAATATCCACTGCTCTCCCTGTATCTACCCATTCAGTCACACCTTCATAGAAGGCTATCAGATTAGTCAGACCTGATTTCCCTTTAGTAAATCCATGCTGGCTACTCTTGATAACCCTCTTTTCTTCCATGTGCTGAGATAGGACCTCCAGAATGAGATGCTGCATGACCTTTCCAGAGATGAAGGTGAGACTGACTGGTCTGTAATTACCAGGGTCTTCCTTCTTGCCCTTTTTGAAGACGAGTGACACTGGCTTTCCTCCAGTCCTCAGGAACCTCACCTGAATCAGTTGAAGAAGCCTGAAGAGAACTTGGATCCAAGCACTGCACCAGCATTGCTTCCTAAACAGATTTTAAAGCCCCTTTTTTCTCCCTTTTCCTCTTCAGTATGACCCTGAGCTCTCATCTCGTCAGTTTGGTGTGGAGCTCTCCCGGTTGACCAGCGAGGAGCGAGCAGTACCAGTACTGGTGGAGAAGCTCATCAACTACATTGAAATGCATGGGCTGTACACAGAGGGCATTTACAGAAAATCAGGGTCCACAAACAAGATCAAGGAGCTGCGGCAAGGACTTGATACAGGTAAAAGGATGGAAAAAGAAACCCACATGTAGAGGAGTTGCTTATCATAGAATGATTTGTGTTGGAAGGGACCTTTAAAGGTCATCTAGTCCTTCGCTAACAGCTTTATATTGATTGTTGCCTCTTTTTTTCTTTTTCCTCAATCTGCTACCAAACCCAGACATTGATAACGTGAATTTAGACGACTACAACATTCACGTCATCGCCAGCGTGTTCAAGCAGTGGCTCCGAGATCTGCCCAACCCTCTCATGACCTTTGAGCTCTATGAGGAGTTTCTGAGGGCGATGGGTAAGGAGCCTCCTACACAATCCCCTTTCTCTTGGCAGAGAGAAACAGTGGCCATTTTTTATGCTGAAATTTTATTTAACACCTGATTTTGGCAAATTATATTTACGTGGTTTCAAAAAGTCTGATTTTTTGGCTTTTACACAAAGCCATGGGCAGTTTCGTCTCACCTTTGGTGGCACGTGCTTGCATCCTGGTCCAGAAGATTTCAGCCCAAACTATTAGCCAGAAGGTCCATCTTTTATATGCAGTCATTAAGAAGGTATCATTTTAAATAGGAGGAAGAAGTAGAAGCCACCTCTAAATGATGGTGCTTTCTTCACAGGCCTCCAGGAGAGGAAGGAGACAGTGAGAGGAGTGTATTCGGTCATTGACCAGCTCTCCCGTACCCATCTCAGCACCTTGGAGCGTCTCATCTTCCACCTGGTGAGGTACGTTGGGCCAGGGCAGCTTCAGGCAATGGGTAAGGGGACGATGCTTGGATGAGACCGAAAGCAGGTGGTGGGCAAGGGAAAGGGAAGATCTTTCAGGTCTGTCATGTCTCCCAGGAGGTGGCCCCAGAGCTATTTCTCCAAATGATGCTTGTATTGATGAGCAACCTCCACAGTGCTGTGGTCACTCATGGTGCCTGTGGGTCCATGGTGCTTCTCGCCACTGCAGGGACAGGATTTTTAGGTGGATAACAGTAGTTTGCCTGCCTTGGGAGCACCTGATATGTCTTCAGGTTTGTCTTTCTCCATCGAGAAGAGCAAGGATGAGGGCAGAGCAGGATGCTTGCTAGCAGAGCTAGATTGCACCACAGAAATGTCATCTCCTCTATTCATCCATGGCCATGTGGTTTACTGGAGGAGCCTTCACCTCTGAATTCTCTCTTAATCCCTGTTATTTTTTTAGAATTGCCCTCCAAGAGGAGACCAATCGCATGTCAGCCAATGCCTTGGCCATCGTCTTTGCTCCCTGTATCCTCCGCTGCCCTGATACGACAGACCCACTGCAGAGTGTTCAGGACATCAGTAAAACAACCACGTAAGAACATGGTGCTGGACGACCCAGCTCTATAACTCTTCTCATGTCACCACTCCCATCTTGATGACCCTTAGTGTGGTCAAATAGAGAACTTTAGCATGGAAATTATCAACACATATTAAGTGCATCTTCATGAAGATGTTTTGTATTTTCTCATTCTCCAAGATGTTGTTGAACAAGGCTTTTTAAGTGTTTTTAAGTGATGAAGGATCCACAAGAGCAGAGCAACTTGTGTTCCTACCCGGCACATCTCAGCAGGGAAGGGTGGAGCTTGTGCTGATGTGGCATCATAGTTAATCCCATTTGTAACAAGCAGATCTTTATTCTTGCTTGATTTTGTATTTTTTATTTGATGAAGTGAGCTTAGAATCATAGAATTATAGATTTTGGTTGGAAGAGACCAAAGGTCTCTTGGTTTCTCTTGAGCTTCTTGGTTTAAGCTCAAGTCCAGCCTTTACCCCAGCACTGCCAGGTCGCCACTAAACCATGTCCCTCAGCACCACATCTCCCTGGCTTGGAAACCCCTCCAGGGATGGGGACTCCACCAGTGCCCTGGGCAGCCTGGGACAGGCCTTGACAACCCTTGCAGGGAAGAAATTGTTCCTCAGGTCCAATCTAAACTTCCCCTGGTGCAAGTTGAGGCTGTTTCCTCTTGTCCTGTTGATTGTTCCTTGGGAGAGGAGACTGACCCCACTGGGCTTCAGCCTCCTTTCAAGAAGTTGTGGAGAGCAAGAAGCTCATTTGATCTGCAGCAATATTATATTTAAAAATAGATAATGGAGATAAAGTGAAGGGCTGGGCTTCTAAAAGAGATGGTTTTACCTCCAGTAAGTATTAAAATTGTAGAAGACCTATAACATGCTTTGAGACCCAGCTGGTAGGAGGACTCATCCTTCAACAAGATTTCTTTCTAGCTTCTCCCTCAGACTTTAGCTATAGCACATCCTCTAATTTTATTATGCAGAAAGGATTATTTTTTTACCACAAACTCACTCCTGACAGTATTAAACAGGCAACTCAGCTGAACAAACCCACTGCAGCATTACTGCAAGTTGGAAGCAACCTGCCTTCCCCAGGTTGGTATTTCCTTGATTGCTCTTCCAAGCAGGGAAATTTCTCCAGTGAGATCCTTGGAGGTCTTTTATGTCTCTTGTCTGAGTTCCTCAATCCATCCACAGCCTGTTATCACCCTTTTTGGGGTAATTTTCATTGCCCTTTGTTTTCCAGCAGGAGCTTTCTCCCTCTGTACCTTTCCATCAAGGCAGATCTTCAGGCAAGACAGAAATAGCTCTGATCAAATAAGTTCCTCCTCCCATTTTGTCTTCTTTTGTGTTTCCCTCCCTGCCTTAGTTGCGTAGAATTAATCATCATCGAGCAGATGAACAAATACAAGGCTCGTCTCAAGGACATCAACAGCCTGGAGTTTGCAGAGAACAAAGCAAAGAGCCGCCTCTCCTTGATCCGCAGATCAATGGTGAGATGCCAAAGCCATCTCTGTCCCCTCCTGTCCTCTGCTTGCCCCCAAAGCAATCCTCCCATACCTTCTCCCTCTTACCTCAGCGTCCCAAACTCCTCGCACCCTCCCACACCATCTCCCCCAGGACAGGGACCCTCAGCCCCATGGTGGCTCCTTACCGTTGCAGGGAGTCATACCAATGCACAAGGAGGTGGGAATGGTCTGTAGAAACACAGTTGCTCCAGTTCAGACACTCCTGATCAACATTCCACCTTCATTTGAACGTGTTGAACTGGGTTGAATCAACTTTTCATTGACCAGCTTGACGTCGCCCCATGGGAGACCTGGAGCATCCTTTTTTGTGCTCAATCACATTATCTAAATCCAAAAGGAGCTCCCCAAAGGCTCTCCCTGCTCCCGCACCACCTTCTTTTGTGAGCCTCAAACCCATCTCATTGAGCTTCCATGCTTCCCAGGAGGCTGGCAGGCTGCAGTTGCACGCTGCGCTTGGCTCATTGGGCTGCGGGAGAGGGATGGACTCGGTGCAGTGAGGTCATCCCAGTCCCCTCTGCTTGGACCTGCCTGCTGTGGTCCCCAGGGACATGTTGCTCCTGCTTTTTTAGGGATGAAATCCAAGCAGGGACTGCCCAAGGTTGCAGGGGCTGATGCTCATCCCAGTTAACAAAAAACCAAACCAAACAAACAAAAAAAACCCAACCCAACCTTAAAACTGACCAAACCCAGGGTTTTTTGGAGGGACGACAGCATGTGCACTCTAACCTTCTGCTTTCCTTTTCATCTCCTCTCTAATCCAGAAACCCGTACTAATTGCGGTTAGATTTATGAGCATAACCCGCAGTTCAATCCCGGTATGTATTCACTGCAGTGCGCCCCGCGCCAGCCGCCGCGTCCCTCCGTTGTGTGTCACCGCCACTCATTCCAGCCCTGTCCCACTGGCCATTGTACCGTGACGTCGCCCGTCCAGTCCCCAAGCGGGTGCTGTTCCTCAGGATCACTGTTTCTCCCACAGGTTTCTTGGGCAGCAGGAGTTCAGGACGGCCAGAGCTCGGCCATCCTTGCACACAACTCCTTGAAAAAACGCTTCCCACTCCTTTTCCCCTTCCTCTTCCCCCCACTCCACAGACACCCCCCTATACCCTCCCCCTTTTATTTTCTTTTTCCATCCCATGCTTCCATCTTTTTTGCTTTGCTTGACTCCTCCCTTCCCTTCCCACTCCCATTACTGCTTGCTCAGGATGCATTTCAGCATCAAGTTGCTTTTGCAATGCCGCTGTATCTTGAGGTGCTGGATAAAACTGCCAGCTTGGATGCCTCAGAGACCACGAGGCATCCAAAGGTCTCCAACTTCTTGGGGGTGGTGCTCCAAGAAGGTGGAGCACCATCTCCACCTTGAATGCAAGGTCAGGACACCCAGGTTTGAATTGGAAGGGGTCCAGCAACCCCTGTATACCCCAAGTCCATCCCAGATTGCATTTGAGTTCCCAGTGAGACCGCAGTGGGCAAGAGAGGCACCCACAGGTTTTTGGGGATGCTTGTTGGGGCTGTTTCCCTTCCTTTTGGATTCAGCCCATGATGCTTCTCCCCATCCTTCAGCATCCACAAGGGTCAGGAGATAGAGAAGAGCAAAATTCAAGCTCTGCTCATCTGATGCTGTTTCTAAGGAGGAGCTTAAGTCCATGAGCTGGTGATATCTATGGGATTTTGGCTAGTAGGATTCAGGTAGCTGGGCTTCTGCTCAGGAGCCCATGTGAAAAGGTGGTGTCAGAAGAACGTCGGGGTGCAGGAACAGCCTTGCTGTCCAAGAAATGTCTCCGAGATGTGATGTTAAAAGATGAAAGGGGTGAAATGGAAAAAATCTTACTATTAAAGGAAGAAAGGGAGGCTTCTTTACCCTGCAAACCTGCTTGCACATGGGGGTTCTTGGGACGACCTAGGAATGCCCCAGCTGCAGGGTTTAAATAGTCCTATGGGGAGAAAAAACTGCATTGCAGTGAGCTCTTCAACCCTCTCTGCAAGGAGATGCAGGTTCATCTTGGGTGATGGTTGTCAGGAGGAGGGCAGCAAGCAATGGCCACATCTCAGACTGGTCGACATCTCCTAAGTCCTTAAATTAATATTTCTTGTCTTATAATGGAACACTGGAGGTGCTCTTGGTTTTAAGATCTCACATACACAAGATCAGAGTATGGACAATGTGATTAGGTTCTCAGGAAATACCAAGGTTGGTGAGGGAAGGATGCAAGACGTGGTTTAATGATAGAGTGGGAGCTGAGTGCCCTTAAATCAAAGTCCTAGTGATGCTGTCACCCAAAGCCAGTGTGGCCACCTGGCAGGTCAAGCTTCCCATCGCACAGGCTGTGGGCTTTGCAGAACCCCATCCTGCCACCAGCTGGGCTTGCTTGGAAGTCCAAGCAGCGCTTGGTCCATCGGCTGGTGGCTGGTCAATCAGCACCATCCTCACTGCCTCCATTGTCACCACCTCCATCCTGACCCACTCCAGTGTGTTGAGTCTTTCTGGTACCTGTCCCAGCCCGGGGTGAGGTTTTCAGGGTCCTGGGTGCGACTTCCGTCGGCGCACTGAGGACTGATGGCCAGGGCTGTCATCTTCACTCCCTGGGAGAGCAGTGTGGTTGGCACCTCAGATGTTTGCAAAATCACTTTGGCTAGTGGCAGTGACACCATTGTCTCTCTTCAGGGCAAAGGACGTGTGCGACGCAGTGCCTACCCCAGCCCGACGTCTCCCGTTGCTGTGCGCTTGCCCTCGGTGACAGATGTCCCTGAGGAGACCATGAGCAGCGAGGAAGCCATGGAGATGGAAGTGACGGAGCAGCAGCAAGTGGCCATGCAGCAGGAGGAGAGGGTGCTGACGGAGCAGATCGAGAGCCTGCAGAAGGAAAAGTGAGTGTTGCTTGAGATCGTTATTTGATGTGCTGCTCACAGGATGACCTGGAGGCCTCCCTCCCTCCATGATCTCTGGGAGGCATCCCTTTCTTCTCCTCCCCACCTTTTTGGTCCCATTGGGTCAATGGGACTGGGTTGGTCTTGGCAGGGAGGAGCTGACATTCGAGATGCTGACACTGGAGCCCCGCGCTTCTGATGATGAAACCCTAGAGTCCGAAGCCTCCATCGGCACCGCCGACAGCTCTGAAAATTTGAACTTTGACTCTGAAGGAGCCATCTCCGATCGCTCAGGTAAACCCAGCCGGTCTTGGCCTTATCATGAACCGTTTTGTGTGGGAATGGTCCTTCGAAGGTCATCTAGGGACATCTGCAACTAGAGCAGGTGGTGCAGGTTTTTCTGTGACTTGGGGGGGGGAGGATATTATCTGTCTTTCTTCTGCCCACAGGAAATGTAAATGGATGTAAAGAGGAGGGTTAAGGGATAAAACATGTGGACCTGGGGAGGTAGGTGGTAGCACCCAGGGCTTGATGGGGAGATGAGTGCTCCTCCAGGCCACCACATCATCCCAGGTGGGGATGCTGGGAATGTTGTCCACACATGTTCCTGGGGAGCAGCACGAAGATGCCACGTGGTGGTGGGCTTGGCAGTACTGGGTTAACGGTTGGACTTGACAATAAAGGTCTTCTCCAACCGAAACAGCTCTATGAGATTTTATGCTGGGTGGTTTCAGGGTGTTAATCCTCCGATGGTCCTTCCCCCCAACCCCAGAGAGAAGCGTAGCACTTAACTCCCTGCGCCCTGCCAAGGCGGAGGGGCTGAGCCGGCTGCGGAGACACCCCAGGCCACGACCTGACCCGACAGACCCCACACACGCTGCCATCTCCTCCTCCTCCTCCTCCTCCCAGTCGTCCACCTCCTGCTTGCCCCATCTGCCGCGGAAGCGCTTCCAGATGTACTCCAAATCGCCTTTCTACCGAGCTGGGGTGGCCGGTGAGCACCCCGAAAGCCGAGCAAGCCCTGAGGCCTTTGTGGGACCTCTCCGTTATCCTGAGGACCGGCCTCAGTTCACCACCCGTGGGACCTTCAACCCAGAGAAAGGCAAACAGAAACTGAAGAGCGTCAAAATGTCCCCCCCGAAAACCAAAGAGCCCCCAGATGGGGGGACTGGGGGAGGACCCCGCAAGAGGAACCCTGAGGCCGACTGCACCGCTGCCACTGCCCAACCCCTGGTCCTCCTGGGGAGCAATGAGTTCATGGTGTGAGCCGCTCCACCCTTGGCCGCCAGCACCTCGTTAACGTTGGGAGGAGGGATTCTTAATTAAAAAGACCACTGGGGGACAGTTTTAATGGTGGCCTTAATGGGTTGGGGATGTGGGGGGTTGAGTCCTTCTAAGGGGGTTCAGCCTGGGATGGAGGGGCACTGGCCAGCCCTTGCACCCTTCCCTTCAGAGCCGAGTGTCCTGTGTCCCACCACCAAACTCTCATCAGGAGGAGGAAACCAAGACAAGTCCCGCTGGAGCATCCCGAGCCAGCACTGGCTCCACGCCAGCCAAGCTCTCCGCGCTTTAAACACCTCATCCACGCCAACGCCAAGCGCATGGAACAGCATTCAAATCTGCCAAAAACAAAACAAAACAAAAAAAAAAGCCAAACAAAAAAAAATCTTTTTTTTTTTTTTTTATTTTTTAACATGACTTAACCACCTTTCCTCCTTTTTTTTTTTTTTTTTGAGACCATCAGTATTAAAAATAATAATAATAATAATCAAGGACTACTTGAAGCTATATTTGTTTATATGCTAGTTACTGGAGTTTGCTGTAAATATCTTTTTTTTTTCTTTTTTTGACCCCAGACAGAACTTTTTTTTTAATTATTATTATTTTTCAGCCAGGGAGGAGGGAAACAATGGGCTGAGCCATCCTGCTGGTGTCATCCCAGGTGCCACCAACATCTCTCTACATCAAATTTAATTTCAAACAAGAAATCCCTCCAGGTGTAATTAGCATGATTTCCATAATAGGACTAATTAGCAATGCTAACTAATGACTCGCCTCTTAATCCCTCCCATATCACTCCTCCAGAAAGGCAAAATTAGGAGCCCCAGGGCACTAATTAAATTAGTAAAGGGTGGATCCGTCCTGGGCGTTGCAGGTTGAGGCTTGTCCTTTCCTAAAACGCCACTGTTAAGGAGGAAAATTCCCCCCAAATTGAGTTTTCCTGAATATTTTTGTGTTTTGCCAGGCACACCAAATCCCACCAAGCCGCCCTTTGGTTCGCTCTCCACCCGATTCTTTAGAGGTGTTTATTTATTGTGAATTTTATTTTGGTTTTGTTTATTTTTTAAATTTCTATTTTTTTAATTTTATCTTCAAGTGTGTTTTGGTTGGTTGGTTGGTTTTTGTTTGGTTGGTTGGGGGTTTTTTTGTTTCGTTTCAGTTGTGTTTTGTTTTTCTTTAATTTTGTTGTTGTTGTTTTTTCGCTGGGGGAAAGCGTTCGATGCCAGAGGGAGAGTGGGGATGTGGGAACAGCATCTGCCAGGGCGCTGCAGCCTGGGAGACGAGCGTGATGGGGTCAGTCATCCTCCATCGATAGGGGAGCAACTGAATTTTTCCCCCCCTGGACTGGAAAATCGGGATTTGGGGCCCTACCTGGGACATGGGTGGTGGTCACGCAAGTGAAAGCTCCCAGGGAATCACCAGAACCTGGTGTAGCTGGAAAGAGCAGAAGCATCTGCAAGTGCCCCACAAGCAAACCACCCATTTCAGAGCCTCTACCTAAAAACCCAGGAATTGGCCTCGAAATGGGCAGGCTCCTGGCAAGGAGGGCCCTGAGGGTGGATGGAAGGATGAAGGACTCCATCCTCATCCACGAGTGTCTTGCCTTGGGTCCATGAGAGCAGTGGGGACAGTGGATTGGGCTTGGGCAGCACCTCCAAATACATAT
>JANIJG010024562.1:0-38345 GCA_024611175.1 Megaceryle torquata
CTGAGTCCAGTCTGGGACTTCCCCAGTGCCTCCTCCACAGCACCAGTGGTGATGGTGATGGAATTGCCATCAGGGGGGTTGAGTTCAATATTGATTTTATGTAGTTATGCATATTTCATTTTATTATTGCTATTTTTATTAAAGCTGTTTCAGTTTTCTCATCCAATCCACAGTCTCTCTCCCTTATTCCCTTTCTCTTCCCCTTTGGGGCTGCAGGGGGGTTAACAGAGAGCAGCTGTTAGAGGTTTAGAGGCTGGCCCAGCACTAACCCATGATACCAGATCAACAGAATCTTCTTCTAAAAAACCAAGACACGTCAGGAGGACTAAAAATATGAGTCAGTGCAGATAGGATCTTATCTACAGAAAACATACAAGTAAGGTAATCAGTTTGCAGAAGATCATCACCCACAAAAGAAAGTAGTTGTGGGTTTGTCTTTTTGGTGTCCAAGAGAAGCAGGGATATCTAAGCATCACAGGAAGTACAGCTGAGAAACCTGCTATGAGAAAACAGAAGTGAAAATTAATGGGCTTTCAACCCATTTTTCTCCTTTTTCATGCAGTCTTGGACAACACACAATTCTAAAATACAATCAAAAAATATGAATTCTCCTTACAGAATGCATGTAGAGCTAGGAAATATTTCAGTTCTGGTATCAAATAAAGTAAAAAGCTATATAACAAAAAGCCAGTTAGGTATGCAAGCAGTGATCTGGAGGATAAGTATACGTTTTCTGGAATAGCATCTTATCAAGACTACAAAAGATGAAAAAGATGAAAATAATCTCTACAGCTGCTGCTAAGAAGAACAGACAGTGTCACCTTTCATAAATGTTAGTACATGGTTTAAGAATTATTAAAGTCTAAAAGACTATTTTAAGAACTTAATACAAGAAAAAAGTCATCTTGGTTCATTTCAAACACTTGTTCAGCTTTGATTAAAATCTTATTTAAAAGGCTCACTGTAACTGGACCACATAAAAAAATAGAAAATCTAAAAGATATCTAAAATGCTAAAGCTGTTTTGACCGTTTCTCTTACAGGACTTAACGATTAGAAACTCGCCATGGACAACATCACTGTCATCTATTTCATCAGGGACTGACAAAGGATGAACACAGCTACAAAGGGTCCCAAGGTCTAGAAGATCCTCCCTCCAATGCAGAGTCTGAGCTGTCCCCTGCAAGCTGAGCAAGAAACAGCTTCAGCAGGGAGGGGCCCAGGACTTTCTCTGAGCCCTCTTGTCGATTTACCCTCAATAAACAAACAGCAGCAATAAGGAAATCAAAAGAACAAAGCCACAATAGACCTCCACAGCAGAGCAAGGCTTCTGCACAGGCAGAAGTCTTGCAAAAGTCAAGGCAGTTTTCACTTGTTCCCCCACCCCCCCCCCGCCCTGGAAAACCCGTTACAAGGTTCTACCAGAGGTACTAACATCTCTGCTAAAAACAGACTGTTTGAATTGCACATTCTTGGCAGGCCATCAGTAGCATGGGAAAATAAGAAGGATCAGGTGTGATTTGCACTGGATAAATGATTCTTAACATTCATTATATTCCTTGGCTGCCTTGTTGTACGCGAGTGAATACAAAGAGCTATCTTATATGAAATTATCTCAGCTAAACATCATTTTCACATTTAAAGAAATTGGTAGGCAGTTTATACCCAAGCAACTTATGGCCATTCAGCAATCCCTTCACAATAAAATCTTTATCCACTTAAGCTGACTCACATAGATCTCTCTTACAGACTCTTGTCTCTCTTCAGGGAAAAAACCAAACCACCTCCAGAAATAATTGCAAAAGAGAAAAAATACCCAAATAAACAACTGCTTGTTGTCTGAGTGGGTTTGCTACTCACTTAGTAAATATTATTTCGCTTGCCATTCTTTAATTACGGTGTCCTTTCAGGCACAGAAGATGATGTGAAGCATCTTGAGTCTCACATGCCTGAAGAGGCATTAGGAGGTATAGTTATTAAGGACTGGACTAACCCCACCTTCCTTCTGTCGTTCACTCAGATTAACAATTTGGAGATTATTCCATACCTGATGAGCCAAAAATACTTTTTCAGATTGAGGTTCTGTCTCTATCTTATAGGGGTTTTTTTTGCCACCTACAAGAACAGTCTTTCTAGGAAGCTCCTTTTAAGTTCTAGGTAAAGAGCCATCATGTAAAATAACTTTTTAGTGGACTGCAGAACTGCTGTGCTTTTCAAGGCAGCCCATGAACATGGATGCTCTTATGATCTAGGCTCATTAACTAGAAAGATACAAATCATTATTACAGCAGGAAACAGACTGCAACATTTAAAACTCAATTAGTGACCAAGCAAGTGGTAGGCTGCAAAACTCTGTTGAATCAAAAATTTAACAGAAGATTCAGCACCAGTCTCTTTTGCTACTTTAGTTTGCTGGGAAATTAGGAAATATTCCTCTGTTGTAAATTGCAACATTGAAAGAGTTTATTGGGTAACGTAAAAGGCCATTTCTATTCCCTGTAGCCTCACTAAGGGTTTTCATCATTCTTATGTACAGTATTTTAATATTCATTACTGGCTGATGCAGTTTGAGTTGCTAACCAGCACGAAGTCATTTTGTTAGCATTTGTAACAAACAGAAAGCTGTTTCATACAAGAGTGTATCTGGGGTTTTAAAACACATTTATTTCAGTAAACCTGTAGAAAACAAAAATTCACATTTTGAAATGGCTTGAAGAATATATTCCTGAAACCAGAGAAATGGTGTAAGGGGTGAGAGAAAAGCACAAGGAGAACCTTCTGAGCTGAAGGATGCCACATCACCTCTCCCTTAAACTTCTGTCACAGTGATGATTCTGCACACAGAATGGCTATTTTCTGCATTCTGCAGTGAAAAAAAAATAGACTATACTTTTCTTCCAAAGCTGTGTGTATCCCCCATGAAATACCCATTAAATAACACACGCAAAAAAAGATTTCCTTCTGCTACTTAGGAAATCACTACAGGAGGAAACTGGCTGCTTAATACAAAAGAAGGGAAAATATACTGATATCATCACAGTCTGGTTGCCTTTTACTGACCTAACTGTTCAGGAATGGAGACAGTGAGGGGTTCAGTGGGGCTGATTCAGACTTAGTGAGAAATTACAGGAAGCGTAACACCAAGGGAAAAAAAAATATGATTGTGCAAAAGTATCAATACACTTCTGAAATAAAGTACAGGCACACTTAAAATTGACCTAAATATGTGCTTTACAACCGTCTTAATTCCTACTTTTATTTCACCTTTTCCCTTGCATTTCACTTCACTCTGTTTTTCAATACTTCAGGACAAAGATGGCAGAGCTACAGCAGGAGGGAAAGGAGGGAGCACGACTTCAGCTTATCCTGAAGCTCAGACTGCATCATAAAACTGGGACATCCAGAATGGATTCTCAGTCTCAAGGCAGGAACAGGTCCATAGTTAAGTGACAGGCCAAGAATAAATGAAGTGCAGATGTGAAAAAATAAAATACATTCCTGAAGAGAATTCTGAGACAACACTCATCATCTAATAATCCATTACCATGCTTTATTTTTCAAATGATGTAAGTCAGAAAGATATCTGCCATTCTGAAAGGAATGAGTAAACAAACCCCGTGTATATTCAAAGCTGGAATCAAGTTTCATGCTTAATTCAATACACTTTTTACAGAAAATCTGTCCTCTTGTAGTCATCAGTCTAATGCTACCCGTAAGCATGAGCCATATACAGATGTTGCATCCCAGATTAAAAGAAAATAAAATCTCCCTCACCCTTTCTTCATATCATTACTTCAACAAAAATAAAACCCCAACCAAACAAAGAGGAGCAGGTCATTGTTTCCATTTGAAATCCATCAGGAAAACAAAGTGGGAAAGAGCAGCTTCACAACACAAAAATATGCATATGAAGCTGCAAAACATCAAAGTTTAATCATCTCTCAAAGCCTTTAAACTCTGCTAGAGTCCTCCAGTTTTTGTGCTGTACCTATCGTGAGCAGCTGCCTGGACTCTGATCTGGTATGATTCAGGGGTCCTGTTAGAGTTAAGATGAAAGCCTCCTCAACATGAAGGCCTCAGCTCCACTTTCAGATGCTCTAGTCTAGTCCGTGCTTGGACATCCAAGCCATAGCAGATCAAGAGCAATTGACCTGCAAGAATAGGGTAATTCCCTGAAAAACAAGGTAAATTAGCCCACGTGAGGCTCCAGGCTCTGCACTCAAGCTAATGCTGGTGTCCATGCTAATCTGTTTAGCAAGGGAGATCTGGTTTCTCTGTAGCAGATCACTGCAAAAAAGGAGAAAAAAATAAAAAGGCAAACAAAGAGGGGAGGATGCTTTGCTTTCATTCCTACCCATACTTTGACTTTTAAAGAACAAACACAAGTTTAAGCACATGGTCCAGAGCTGGCTGTAAGCAAACTGACAAGTACCAAACATGTAAAAGCAATGACTGGAGAAGAATCATTCCCCTCTGCCTTATGAAGGCTCACCCCAGTAACACCAGCTCTGTGGAAATCTGGGCAGTGTTATGGAAAGGTACGTTCATAATGCTCTCACAAAAATCCCTTATCACACGTTCTGCGAGATGGAGAAGAATCCCATTAGCATCTCTATTCAAAGGGTTCTGAAACCAAATACTGGAGTTAACAGGCATGAAACATCAACCACAAAACACATCTTAAAAGCTTTTGGTTTCCCAGGAGGGTTTTGACCTTTTTTTTTTTTTTTTCCCTTGCTATTTTCCTTACAACAAATGAAATAATAATAAGAAATGGTTCTGATAATTAAATGCCTCCACATGTTTCTGGAGGCATTAATCTCTCTGCACTTACCTACAAGTGAAATCACTGTAAGGTATGCTGCAGCCAAGTTTATTCTTCAAGAGTATTCCTTACTTACTCCTCAGGAAAGAAAATTTATTAAATCACCCGATACAACAGATACTGACATCTCTCCATCATCAGGATCACGCCAAAACATAAAAGACTTTCACAAAACACAAATTGTTCGATGCTAAACTAAATTCTCGAACATAAAACAGAAAGATGATCTGGAAATAAAATGTTATCATCAGGTGAGGAATATTTCCCCAACTATAAATCCCAAGAAGCATAAAAAAATATTCCAGTGATTCCTTGTTCACTTCTAAGACTTAATCCAGGTCTTCATACAACAAATCGCTTCTGGATGGACCCGTAAAGAGGGCTGGGTAGGATATGCTGGCTTTCCAGAATGAAAGGCAGAAGATTCAAGAAAAGGTCACAAAAGACAGCACGTTGCCTCATGACTCCAAACAGATGACTAAGCAGGCCACCATAAGTGACAAGAAAAGTACTGAAGAAAACATTTCTTCTCCCCTAATGCAAGTGAAAAGAAAAAAATGCTCCATGACCTTATGATGCTGAGAGTCAGAGAGGGAGAAAACAACTTTAACCTGTTTTCATTACCTTTCAGAGTCTAGAGACATGCAACGCCTTTGGAAACCTTACAAAACTAATGAAAAAGCCTCAGAAATATCAGTGTCCATCTTGTTATTACTCTTCATTAAAAGCAATTACTTCTCATTAAAGGTAAGCAAGCTTAATGGAATTTGTCTTCTGTTTTCCATCTTACCAAACTCACTTAGCAAATTAGCTGCCAGAACTGCAATTTACTCCGTACATACTACTACATGGGTTGCAGAAAGCTGACTACCTGTCCAGCTATGACAACCCTGCATCTTTCTGGTCCATGATGGACACATGGTGCTACAATAAAAAAGCACAGCGTGCTTTTGCAGAAATGAATCCACATCTCTTTCAAATCAGCTCCCTGGAATCCAGTTCTCCAACAGGCAATAGCAGGGTTTATATCCTCAGCAGGAGGTTCTGTTAACAGCATAGCATTTTCCACACGGGAAGAGTAGCTGTAAGAACAAGTCCATTAGCAGATCCAGAACATGCAATTACTGGTCTGAGTAAGATAGCAAAGTGCAAAAAGATCTTAATAGGAAAAAGCAAAAATCGTTTCTCATGGATGTTGAATGATATTTCTTTTTTTTTTTTTTTTAAATCCCAAATTGATAGCATCCTCTTCTGGCACAAGTAGTTATTAGTCACAGAGGCTTTTTTTATTTATTTATTATTTACTCAAGTCTCTCCAGCCAAGAAATCACAGGCATGGAACCGCATCAGCAGGAAGAACAGATGGACATTCCCAACAGTCTCCTGTTCTCCCAGCCCAGCCTCCTCCTCCCAGCACACTCAATATTCTTAAGTGATGGGATAGAGCTTTGGCTGCCAGCAGTACTACCCATGTGCTCAATTTGCAGAGTGCCCTCTCCAGTTATCTGGCCCTCTCAGCCATGTCCCAGGCGCCAAATATTGGTAACTTAAGATGTTCAGGCTGCTCTCCTTTTCTGCTGACAACACACTACTCCTTCACTGGATAGTAGTGCCAAAAAATACAAGAGTAAATAAAAACAATGCAATTGACTTTGTCTTTTAATATTAACTTTTCCCCTTCCATTTGAAAGTATAGATATATATATTTAATTTTTTTAAAATTAAAAAAAAATCTGTGCTACATGAACCCAAGTAATAGTATTAAATTCTAAGGACAGTAAAAGAATGAAAAGAACACTTTAAGGTTGCAAAGTCAAGTACTCAAAAGCAGAATTCATCTTTCTTTCCCTATATATCATCATCATCTTCAATTAGAGACCACAGTATTGCCTCACTTCTCCCCAGGAATTTTGCCCCACACAGTGCAAAGGACGGGCTGTAGAGATTTTCAAAGAGCAATGTTCTGGTTTTCTCCTGTTTCAACATATGGCTCCATGCTGAAGCCTTGCACTTGTTCTCTCTCCCACCAGGATTCAAACAGAGAGCCACTTACTTTCCCCAGCATGCAGCATCAGGCATGGGGGGGGCTTCAAGCAGGACTAAATCTTCACAGGAGCAGGATGCCTGTGAAATACCTACCAGCTCTATCCATCCGAGGTACACATGGCTAACACAAGTTCTTAAGATTAATAAAAACCCCAACCAATAAAAAGCAAACAACAAAACATTCAGTGTGTGATGAATTCAAGCACAGTTGCCAGCAACTTCATGTGCCAAGCTACGTAATCAGCAACTCAGCAAAATCATAACCCAGGGTTGCAACTTATATAATGAGACAAAGCTAATGAAGAGCCAGCTGCAGAATGTCTGGGTTATGCTGACAAGCAGCCTACGCTGCTGGCTCTGCCAGGGGGGCCTGGACAGGCAGCAAGATGTCAGCAACAGCCAAGTTCACACCTGGTTGGTGTGTTGTGCCTTTTTTTGGGGGGGTATCTGACTTTAAATCACAGGGGTTTTTACAGTTCCAAGCTCAGGCACAGATGCATACCTTGACTACACTGTAATTTTAACAGCACCAGCGAGGGCTTCCTAGTTTGTCCCGTGTAAGTGGATTTGGAATGAGATAATGAAGCCTAAAGAGGACTCTACAGCTAAAGTTATCCCAGGTGCCCTAAGTTAATGTCCCTGTCACTTGTACCAATGCTGTGCTGCAGAGATTAAGTGTAGCGAGGGATGTCTGGTCTGATCTTTACAGCCTCCATGCTGCAAAATCTGACAAAATTCCTTTTGGACTTGTGCTGTAATACCCCCAATGGCTTAAACGACTATTTATAATGCCAAATAACTTCAGATCTTTAAGCATGCTAGCAGGGTTTTGAAAAGGAAATACTATTTAATGAAAGAGAGAGCTTTTTTACTCTTCTGTTTTTCTTCTTCATTATTCTCTGTGCCCTGGGAATCCCTGTAAATCAGGCAGAAGCACCAACTCCCACCAGTGTGTACAACTGGAAGTGTTTACAAAGAACAGACTTGGTCTCTACATTTTCAAGACACTGAAGCAAATCATCTTCGCTTTCAAGGTTTGTTGTTGTTCCTCAATAGTCTTGCTCACCCTACTCTAATGCTATTTTAGAGCTACTTTAAAAATGTGCTTTTGAATTGATGAAATTGAATTTGGAATTTATCATTATAAAAATAATCTGCATACGCTTCCACTTTTATACTGCGATATGAAATCTTCAAAGAAACCACCAACTGGAAATCCGGCTCCTGCGTTAAGAAAACATGTGGCTACTTCTGCCTGAAGACTGCTTTCTGAAGCCTTCAGAGGAAAAAACCAAACTAACTAAAGACCTCCCACTGATACCATACTACGGGAAGAATTAATGCGTGCAGAGAAAATACAGTCGGTGATCTTTGCTTCTTGTCAGAATCAAGATACTTTTTCCTACAGCAGTACCCGTTCAATTCAAAAGCACATATACAGATTAAATATTAAAAAAAAACCAAAATCCCAATAAACCAACTTTAATCACTCAAGACATGTCAAACACACACAAACTCCCTGTTATTACTTTCAGAGGCACTGCAATATAGGATTGAAGGAGAAGCCCTCACAATTCTGCTTATGAATCCTTTAAAAAGTTCAGTCTTAAGCAAATCCATTCTTTGTCCTTATGAATTCTAGTAAAATCCTTCGAGAATGTGTGCTCTGAGGATCAGGAACTTTTCTTTCGAGTTATCACCTTTAGTAACAGGTGACCATCCATTCTTGCACCAGCACTGACTTGGAAAGAACACAGGTCATCTTCCCTCCTGCTTTTTCCCCTCAAGCTTTTCTTTTCAGTCTGCCCCATCCCACCAACTCCGTACCCTTCATACTTGGAGCATTTTCTTTGTAACTGCTTCTGTTTAATTTCATCTTGAACACAACCACTCAGATATACATATGTTATTCCAGACAAGTTTCACCAGGGCTTTGAACCAGACACTGACACTTCTGTGTTCATTAGAAACGCCTTTTCAGCTAGGACAGAAGTTGTCTTTTTCACACTTACAGCCACTCTACAATTAACTATCAAAGCCAGGAGTTTCTCCTCCACAGACAAGCTGACGAGCAACCTGCTCACAACAGAAACTCTCAGCTTCACCGTGCAAAACTAAGGATGTCATCCCATTTCTACTACTGCGACCTTTAATACATTCCAGTTCTCTCATTCCCAGTCCTCTGTTTGATAGTGACTCCCACAGAGTGTCCTCAGCAAAATTTAACACCACGTGCCCACTCTCTTATGCCAAGATAATTAGTGAAAATATTATATAAAACTTGTCTCCTGATTAACCTCCCAGCCTTCTGGGAAGAAGCACTCCCTTCAGCAGTGCTCAGGCTGCCTCATCTTAGCATCACAAGGCTGCCAGTTTTGGTGAGAATCGCAAGCTTGGTGACCTCAGTGATGACCAAATTACCTAGATGCCCAGTCTCTACCCAAACAAACTGACTGCAGTATTACAAAGAGACTATATCTTTATCCTAGGTTATGGTATCCTGGGATAGTCTCCAGGCATTAATTGCTAATTCTAGCGCTAGAGAAGGTGGTGACCTAGAGGCCTTTTCTATCGCTGTTGCACTTAGAGCTATCTCCCATCTCCAACATCTGCACATGCAGAGCGGCATCTGAAGAGAACAGAGAGGACAATGTTGCTGCTATGCCTACTCACTTTTCTTGCCTGGCTCCCCCCTTCCTTCTGAGCAACCTCGTTGCACCTCCTCCACTACACGTTGGAAGGGCAATCACAGCACACTTAGCAGAAATGCTGCAGCCAGCCGTGTAAGGGACCAACCCAGCAGCCAAACTCAAACCTTTTCTCCCCAACTCCACCATCTCTGACCAACATTGTCCTCAGCAGCCTTGGCTCAGATGCCAACTGTGTCCAAGCAACAACCAAATCAGACCACACAAACCTGTTCACTGACTACAGACAATGCAGTCAAGTAATCAGTGCAGAACTGCTGGGTTACACCCCCTCAATACCTGCCTTAACAAGGGGTCAGGACTTCATCCTTAGTCAGGATAAAGCCTGTAAGAGGTAACACTGCATCAATTCTGAAACTCTAGGTAAAAATAAAAACCAAAGCAAGCCTCAGGAAAACTTGATGAGCTTATATTGATTGACAGCAGCGACACTGAAGCATGCTGAAGAAGTTACAGAAATACATGCTCCCAGAGAACACCAACAGCTTGCTTCACCTCAGTTTTACTAATAGAAACCAGATGCAAAATCATCGATTGCACCTCGAAGACTGGCAAGATCTCAAAGGTATGTGACAGCAGTTGGGCAAAGCTCCTACCCAAAGACTCAATGTGCCTGCATCCAGTTGGCTCCTAGTGGTTCATCAGCTGATGGTTCATTAGGATGGCCAAAGTTCAGCTGGACAGCAAAAGCCACATATTTCTTCCAAACACCCTGCAAGGTGGTCTCCTGTTTGCACACTGCTGCAACATCTCAGGGCAGGCTCTTTTAATATCTGCAAAGGAAAGTCCCTGGTCATCCCAAATATTTGTAACTTGTAGAATTGTCAGGGTTGGAAGGGACCTTAAAGATCATCTCATTCCAACCCCCGTGCCATGGGCAGGGACACCTCCCACTAGACCAGGCTGCTCAGAGCTACATCCGGCTTGGCCTTAAAAACTTCCAGGGATGGGGCTTTCACTGCCTCTCTGGGCGACGTGTTCTAGCGTCTCCCCACCCTCATGGTGAAGAGCTTCCTCCTAACTCACGTGCTCCAGATCATCCCAGGTTTGACACGTACTCTGATCCTGCCAATCAGCACTTACCGCAGGGGAGAGGCTTTGCCCGGGAGGATGACTACAACTCTCATCAGCTGACTATCCCTTTTAATCTTATCTTCTTCCTGGTGCAACGTCAGACAAGAGACACTGCTGCCAAAGCCGCAGGTCAAGTTCCCCAGCAGCACATCCGCCGTCTGGTGTGACACGGCCACCGCACAGCAACGGGGCAAACATCTGCACAGACACCAAGTACTGACCGCTCTCTGCGGCGAGAGCCCCCCCACAGCACAATCTCTTCGCAGCAGCGACCAGCATAGGCCATCCACCCACCACGACAAGCTCACACCTGAAAAGAAGTCCAACTCTTCTAGAAACAAGCTCACACTGAAATACAGAACTTAGAGGCACCTGCTCCATACCATTCAGTACAAAGACATTGCAAAACTCTTGTCAAAAACCCCAAACACTTCCCGTAGCTAACAAGATGCTACTGTAAACCCCGCTCTTTGGTTAGACTTGCTGGGGAATGTATGATGAGGCATCCTGGCCCTGGAGCACAGGTGAAGTCATGGACAAGGGATTCTTCCGCTGGCATCTCAGTTATTGTTTTCAGTAAATACCATACTTGTTTGTCTCAAAAACCCCTCACCTATAACTACACCAGGCAAAGGGGCATCCTTATACCCTGCTGATATCCTGGGACATCCCTGCAATCTCAGCTAGACATCCAGGATCTCACTCAGGGGCATTCTATGATCTCACTGGTACTCCTCAAAGCCTGTGTTAGCGATGGCCAACCAACCATTTGTATGCTCCTTAGATAGTTTTCCAAGAACAGCTTGTTTTATTGTTTCAGTTTCAAGAGACTAGTCATAAATATTTGGTGTACATATCCTAACGCAATAACACAGTGAGCACCAGCAATTAGGCTGAGAGAACAATGTAAACCAATACTCTGAGAAGAGCAAGCCTGTTTTTCCATCACATTCAGAAATCCCTCGAGTCAATTTTAAACACATGCATTTTGTTGAGAGAGATCATTGTTAGGTTCTCCAATTCGCCTTTTCTTAAAAAAAAATAATTAAAAGAACACTCAGATTATATCAAGATACCCATTTTAGATAATGAAAACTTGAAGTAAAAAAAAAATAAATGGAAACGTATATGGAGAAAAAGGAATGAGGATATCATTTTATATTACAACACATTTTATAAAGAAATAAACCTAAACTTAGTCTACTCATTTGTTTCTCTCAGCCTAGTTTGTAGATGCTCGCTTTCCCTACAGAAATCTAACCTATTTGGATGCAAATAACAATCACCACCTTCAGTAATGGCCTCTTTAAGAAGAGAGGTTTTTTTGAAGATGCATATATTAAAACTGGGAGGCTCAATTATGCCCTGCCAGTTGTTCCAGTAGCTTCCTGCTATGGTATGTGTCTGGGGACAAAGATCAGGAACTAATTTCTCTTAATTTTAAGATTTCTAAAATCTGCGTATCATGAAATCCTAGAATGGTTTGGGTTGGAAGGGACCTTAAAGATCATCATCTTTCAATGCCCCTGCCATGGGCAGTGGTACCTCCCACTAGAGCAGGTTGCTCTAAGCCCCATCCAGCCTGGCCTTGAACACTTCCAGGGATGGGGCATCCACAACTTCTCTGGGCAGCCTGTTCCAGTGTCTCGGCACCCTCAGAGTGAAGAATTTCTTCCTCTCATCTAATCTAAATTACCCAATTTCAGTTTAAAGCCATTACCCCTTGTCCTGTCTCTACAGGCCCTTGTATAAAATTCTTTGACCTGGTCCCCCTTCACATTTCTCTTTCTTCACCTCCCTGGCTTAGTACCAGCTGCAGCAGCCTACCTTGCAAAAGTTGCCTCACATATCCTTAGAGCCAAAACGGTCATAAGTACCATACTATAAACTTCACATCATCATCACAATACTGCCCACACTGCACCTCCAGGACTAAAATCTAATTCTAAAAAAACCCCACCGACAACTAAAGCCTACAGTGAAGACATTTGATGATAAAAAAAAAAATTGCAAAAATCATGGCAAAAGTGCTCAAAAAAGATTTTATAGAAAGCATGAAATTATATTGTCACATATATGCCAAAACATCTCCACTAGCTCCATACTACTGCACGTTTATCCTCCTCGGTCACGTAATGATCTGTTTCCTATTCTGAGATGAGGTCAGCACCAGACTTGCAGAGGAACCCCCAAAAAATTACTATTACTGCTTTAAAAATATATTTAGCATGATACAAACCTGATACACCCCACAGAACCAAACAGAACCTCACTGTTCTGTCTGAACCTCTGGCCATCAGCATCCCAACTCAGGCAGAAACTCAAAGCTCACAGGACTCGTCTGACACACAAGGACCACTCCTTCAGAGGGGTGGGAGACAGGGTCGAGGGTCTTCCCGAGACTTCTATAAGTGCAACACCACCACCAACTGGTATTTAATGCAAACGAAAGACACAGAAAACATGAAGGCTTGAACCCCCTTTTCTTGTCCTTCATGACTTTCAAAGCACAGCTCTTGTTGTTTCTCAGGAAATGCTGACAGACCACATACCAGGTACGTGTGCTGCCTCTTTCCTTCTTCCATTCTACTCCTCTCCCCCTCTCTTTATACCCTGAGAAAAGATGTCAAGTTGTATGAAATGACAAACACAAACTCTCCTTTGGTACAAGCAAAGCCAGGCCATACAATGCCCACACAGTCCTTGGAAAGGCCAAAGTCTCTTTAAAAAGACATTCAAGAGAAAGAACAAAATAAAACAGAAGACTTCATAATCCTTTTTTTTTAGAAGGATGAAACATTATTTGGATTAAAAAACAGGTACTTCATTCTGGGCTGCTAACAAAAACCATATCAACACTGTCATTTCCTTTTACCCAACGAGGCTGCACCAAAATAGGAAAGGTCATGTAGTACAAAAGGAACTTTGCTCCAAATGCTGGTTAGCTCACATTTTTACATTGATTACTTAGCATTAGTTATGCATAACCTAACCCCCTCAAAAAAATCCTACAAGAAAGGGGACAAGAACTAGAGGAACAGACTGATTTGTGAAGCAGAAACTGTCTCATTAGATGACTGCAGAGAGGCTGGCATAATGGCACTAGAATCTGATTAGCATGGCTCACTACTTCTTTTATTAAATAATAATTTACAATAATGAACCCTCAGATGATAGAGATTAAAATAATTCAATATTACAGCTAATTCAGGTGGTACTAAATACACAGCTGAATGTGATTCTTAGAAGAGATTCTAGCATGTATGTTAACTGATCACTAAGACTCTCCATCTCCAAATTAACTGGTCCATCTCAGCTCTCTGTATCCATCACATCCAGGACACTAATCCCTGTTGCTTCGTCTCCATTCCCGCTACCTCGCTGACATAGTGACACATCCAAACACCTAGCAACCACCTCTCCTTGCAGTGGATACACAGATAAAACACAACCCAAGTCCTCCTCACCTTCCTATGCAGCTGGAGAAGCTGGGCAACACAAAGCCCCACTCCAGTGCAGGAGTTCAAGGTCTTTTCTAAAGGAAAAAATGGTCTTCTCAGTGCACACACAAAAATCCCCCAAGGAAGAGGCTCATACTCGGGCATCTCATTCAGCCCCACAACCATCTGCCTTTTGCCAGGGTCATCTACAGTCAGATGAACATGATGCCATCAGCAAAGCTTTGACGAGAGTCCTGTGTAACGTGACAATGGATAGCGGAGAGGGCTCAGAGTTCAACCCTAGAAGAAAATATATCCCTGCTTGCTCTCTCACGGATTTTTCAGCAAAGAAGCAAGGGAAAAGTCTTAATCTGAACAAGATAATAAAAACTTGGATTTCTTTTTGACAGTCTCGCACGTACATGACCAAAAGGAAACAAAAAAGGAAAAATAAGAAACAACATCCCAAGTAGAAGGTAAAATGTGCTTATATTCTTTTAACCATCACCTGCTTGAAAACAACAACTGTGTAGAACACAGCATAGATCTGTTACACACCAGAATTTTTATCGCTGCAGATGAAATTAATTCAATAGGAAAACAACACCTCATGTCTTAAATTTTAGGATGGAACAACCACCATTAATCATGTGAAGAACCAACACAATGCACTCCTTCAAGAATCCGCTCTGGCCAGGGATGCTGCAAGACACATTCCTTCTCACTTTCATTCCTAGTTGAGTTCTCACCCGCTGCCGGACTCTCTCTCAACCCAGCTACTGGCTAGAGATACAAAATTAACACTTGCCTGCCTCTGTAGCCTATTCCGAGATGCAAAGCCATCCCTCCTCTCAGACAGAACACCTTATGCCTCCCAAGGGTAAGCAAGACACAGATGTGCTAGAGGAGATGAAAGAAGCATCTCATGCAAGCAAGCCCAAATTTCTCCTGGAGAGGCTTTTCAAGTTGTGAGCTTATGTCTGCTAAAGAGACGGGAAATGTTCATGAAGTCCAAAGGAAAAGCTGCTTCCACGTTGAGGAGGGAGCTGCCACCGTTTTGATACAAGGCACAAGTATATCATCTTCAGGAAATTCTGTAGTTTAAAGAGCACAATAGAAAGGAGAGGAAAGAAATCCCCCAGATAAATGTGTGACTGCACAACATGACTGGATGCTGCCTTTAGGGAAGAGGAGAAAGTGGAAAACACAAGATTTGCACAAGAGCTTGCTGTGAGGCCAGGAACAGAAGTATTCCTTCTACATCTATTTGCATGCCAGGTGCTCAACAAACCACATATTTATGTGTTTATCACAGGAAAGGGGCCATCATAGCTTTTAAAAGCAGTCATCTTTCCTCACTGAACTGTTTTGCAACTCAATAGGTAAAAGCAGGGAATTAACCTCAAGTACAATTATATATTTATAACCGATTCTTACTTGCTGCTATTCAAGTGTTTCTTTATGTTCCTCAAGAAATAATCCAGTAAATTATGTTCTGCCCCACTCTGACCTGGGACTATTTTTCATCTGTGAATTCTGGGTTGTTCCTGTTCGGCTCTTAAGGCAAGCTCAGGCAGCAGATTGTCCTGCATGGTCTGGCACCACTAGATTGCACTCTGCAATTCTGCATTTCACTCTCCTGGAGAGAGCCATCTGCTCTACAGTTTTTTAGATGCTGACCACCTGGGTGGAAGCAACTTCATTAAAAAGAAAAAAAAATAAAAAGTACTTTTGCACAGTACCTTCACTTACTTCAGATATACACATATAACACAAGTGTTCTCTGTTTTTAAAATACATTACATATACACTTACCAATTACTACAGTATCTAGAAATCAAGGAGTTCTTGGTTTTATTATTTTGTTTCAATTTAATGTTTTCTTCTGTAGTGCTTTAAACTTCTGTGGAAATTTGATGGATCCTTTCACATCATAGAATCACAGAATTCGCAGGGTTGGAAGGGACCTTGAAGATCATCCAGTTCCAACCCCCCTGCCATGGGCAAGGACACCTCCCACTAGACCAGGTTGCTCAGAGCCCCATCCAAATTTGTCTTAAAAATCTCTAAGGATGGGGCTTCCACCACCTCTCTGGGCAACCTGTTCATGTCTCCCCACACTCATGGTGAAGAAATTCTTCCTAAATCAGCCCCTTTAACTTCTTGTTGGAGCAGATACTGAGAAAATGTAAGGCTCTATATTCATTTAAAATTCATAAAGAGTAGTCAGTATCTAAGTTGGAACAGGTAAACAGAATAGTTATATTAAACAAGAGGAATTAAAAAGGAAAAAAATTTCAGTGGAAAATCATAAAGAGCATATAAAAACTATGCTCTGAGCTGGGAAGTGCCTCATTAATCCAGTCAGCATGTATGAATGGGGAGCTTTTCAAAACCTTTCAACATCTGGCTAATTCTGTCCCTTAGAAATCCTTTTCCAGTTCATCTGGATGAGACAAAGACAATGGGATATGGAAAGCAAAAACAAATCTAAAAGCTTCAAGTCCAACCAGGGGCTAACGTAGTTTGTCTGTTTAAATTCTAAAGCTGCAGACCCCGGGAGATTTTCTTCTCCTGAGGAAAAAAAGTCTGAGATGAGATTAGAATTATATTAAGTTTAAACTCCTTTGTGAATGGAAGTGTAATAAAAAAAAAAAAAAAAAAACACAATCACCCCCAACTCAGACATCTAAAGCAGACCCCATTTTCCTTCAGGGAAAAGACTGACATTATTCTTTCCATTAAGATTGTGCCTATGCTTGGGTTTCTTGTTTTGGTTTGGTTTTTTAAAGCAAAGCCACATCTTTCTGTGGAATTTATTAATATCTTTTAGCAAACATACTTGAGATTAACTAATTATAGGATTATTACAGTTGGAAAAGACCTCTAGGATCATCAAGTCCAACCTTCATCCTCACACCTCTCTATCCACCAGATCAGAGCCTCAAGTGCTACATCTACCTGTTTTCTAGACACCTCCAGGGATGGTGACTCCACCACCTCCCTGGGCAGCCTGTTCCAGTTCCCAACCACTTTCAGTAAAGAATTTCTAATATCCAATCTAAATGCACCTTTACATTTCCTCACACTCCAGGAGTCAATTTAAACAGTTTGTTTTCCAACTGAAACTTTGTGTATTCAACGGGTGCTAAGGCAACTGTGAGATTCACTATAAATGAGCCCATTGAAGTGATGGGGATTAAAGACAGAACTAAAATGGGTTTTCTTCCTTCTTTTAAAATGCAAGTCTTTTCAACTCTGTTTGAAATCTCACGTGTGAGTGGTGACAGCTGCTGAAGAGCTGGCACAACCATGTCAAAAATCTGCAGCTTGGTTTCAGCAATCTAAAAAACTTTCAGCAGAAAGCTCTGCATGATCCACATCTCAGCCCTCAGACACAGCACCTGAAGGACAGTCAACGTAAAGAGAACACTCACACTGATGCTAGTGATGTGTTTCTGAGGAGCGGAAGAGACTGAGAGGAAGGGAGCTCCAGCCAGAGCAAAGAGAGACCACGGGAAAACCCGAGACCAGATGCGGTGAGAAAGCAGAGGAGCAAACAGGTCAAGTAGCTTTGAAAGCTGATGTGGGAGATGCAGAGGAAGATGACCAGGTGAGAACATGCACAGGGCTTTTGACAAGGCAAAGGTGCTGCTGTGCTTTCAACATGAGACGACTTAGCACAACACCAATTACTCCAGAAACATACTGCATGATGCATTAAGAAACAAATTTCTGAGTGATTTAGGCTTTCTTGTTTGAGTGTGACTCTTTTCTAGTCTAAAGAGAGAACACCCGAGGGAAAATGCTAAGTTCTCCACAGCACAAAAAGTTTAATTCCCCCCAGGCCCATACTTTCAACAAGAGGTTTGGATTTAAAAAAAAAAAAGAGGATTTAAAAATAAATATTAAATAATTTAATTTACAAAAGGCAGATTTAAGTAGTTCTCAGCCTTAGGGTTCAAGCAGTCTTCACCTAAACATGAAATAGAAACAAACAGAATGCTGGGTGTCAGTCCCAGCAAGGCTGGGAACACCACATCAGCCTCTTAAGATACTACAAAAGGAAAACTCAGAGGGAGAAGACAACATCCAAAAAAATCAGTACTTCAGGTGTCCACAGCCTATTTAAGGAATACAGCTAAAAGCTTCCCACCAGAACCAGATACAAAATTAAATACATGCTGGCATTCCTCATATGAGGTTAGCTGGCTTCTTCAAGGAGTGCACGAAGAACATACAACCAAGAGCAAGCAGATCATTTATCACCAGAGACTAAACAAGAAAAATAATCTTTATATACAGATTTCATGATTGAAAAGGAGAAAAAGTAGCAAGTGGATGGTAAGGCACTGGAAATTACTTTTTAACTGATATTCCTTGGAGTACAACAAAACGAAGCTTGCAAGGATAGAATTAAAAACCCTGGGAAGACTGCAGGAAAACAATACAGGCATCCCTCACCCAGAGATACTTCTAGTATATAATCAGCTAGTATTTGAGTACCAAACAATTGCAAACCAAGCCGTAATTTTGAGCACTCAGAAGGAACGTGTTGCTATTTTTGAAGAAGAATATTAGCTTATTTACTGTCAACACCTCAAACATCTTTCAAAAGTCTATGTCAAACGTGCACACTGTCTGATGCTTCACCAGGATAGAGTGTGGTATGTGTACAAAGCATGACACCCAACTCTAAGTGCAAGCTTTGTATCTTTGTTCATTCCCACATACAGATTTCAGATTTTCCTTAAGCCTGGAAGTGAACAGTTGACCTCCCTTACACTGGTTCAACTGAGAGTTGTTTCAATGAAAACAAATACAACCTTTTGATCTTTTGAGCAAATTTCACAAGTATAATTTAGGCATATTTACCAGACAGAAATCATAGCAAAGAAGCATCATGCTGTGCTGAATTTCTTGATGACAAAAGCATCACAGCTCATTTGACACGGGATGACTCGAATATTAAGTCTAGGATTATTCTGCAGTCCTCAGAAAAACCTCAGCAGATTTTCCATATGGTAGCAATACAAGTTCCAGAGAAAAATACTTCAAGAAATGCTGCATTGTTCCTAGATTTTAAATACCATACCATAAGAAGATGAAAAAAGCATTACAGGCTTTGGCTATGCGTATTAAATACGCCCAGATTATACATTTGACTGGGCCTTACCCTGTACTAATATTTAACATTTCCTGATCATTCAGGAAAACACTTGATTGCAAAGAAATGACAGAGTACCTTCAGCTTCCCTATTAAGCAAATGTAATTTCAGCCTGAAGGTTGATGGCAGTCTCAGCTAATCATGCTCCTGGCCACTGGAGTCCTCTCTCCCTTCCTCTGGCTCCTGGTCTCAGACATCCTCGAGCAAAATTAACTGCTTCAAGCATACTGAACCAGCAAAGAGCCAAGCACTGTATATAATGACAGAATTTTTGCCAGGTTAGATTTCAGTGGGCTTAGCATGCTGGAACAGCTGACCAGAGTAGCAGGGGAGCTCCTGAGCCCAAGGGACAGGACAGTCAGTGGGCAGATCAGGCTGCTGCCACAGAACAGCCCTGAGCCAGCCAAGCTGACCACAAATGCCACTTGAGAGATCAACAGCCACGCTGGAGGAAAGGGTCACTTACACTGGCTCAGCATTTCAGGAGGTGAAAGGAAAATGAGAGACCTAGATGACCGGCTTTGCTCATCCGAGGAAACATGATGATGTTTCTTGCTTAACTCTCCTCAGCTGAGGATACACATAATGGTATTATTCTAACTTGGTGATTGCATCAGGTCAAAAAGGATAATGTTAGTTATGTGGCTGGCAAACTAACAGCAGTGACAGTACAAGAACATGCTCTAAATTCCTTATGTAATGAGCTGAACGTACTGTTACAGCCAATTTTACAAAACTGTCTCAGCATTTTAACTTTAAACCCAGAAAAGCAACAGCACATATTAAAAGAAAAAAAAGAAAATAAAAAATATGAAGAGCAATCTCTTCATATATCTCGAAAAAGGAAGCAATTAAGACTTGTACTTTCTCCAATATCATCAAGGACACTGGAAAATTGCAGAGAAAATAAGAAGATTGCCAGGAATTACACTCCTTTTGTAGATGAAAGGATGGGGAAGAAGTGGGAGGAGAAAGAGCTATCTTCCATATTATATAGATAATTTCCCAATTGAACTGTCATCACTATGCTTTTACTTCCAAGCTTACCACACAATTGCAGAGACACGAACCACTATCAAATGTTACAAATGCAGCTCAAGTTTTCAGCCCCGTACATTATCATCTTTATACTGAACTTCACAAAACAAGCCCTTCTGAAAACTCAGAGAAAGGTGAGGTTGCTCCAAACCCCAATGTCAACAAGCATGGATCAGTCAGTTAAGTTTCTCCAGCTCTGTTTTTTCTATCCAAAAACTGGGTTACACCAAAATTTCTGGCTATTCCGTATCTTAAATCAAGACACTCAGTAGATGAGCCATAACCTCTGAAATATTGTACTTGTCAGGCTGCAGATCCTGTGTTATTTTCTGGGGGATGGTGTTGTTCTCTCTGGCAAGAAGTATCAAAAACTACTAATTTGAACTCGCAAGAGGCATTGCACGAATGGCTTCGAAAGCCTGTTTATGCAATGGAGAAGCAGCAAGCAAGGAGGGATTAACCATGAAAGACCACCAGGCACTGGCATTATCAAAAGCCTCCTCCCACTGGACATACTCATGCAAGCTTAACTGCATCTGCAGAATAAGAAACTATTGAAAAATACTCACCTGTGTGATATCTCTGAAAATTAAACCTGTTCCCCTCTGTTTGCTCCAAAAATCTTCCCCAGATCACATCCTTCTCACAGTTTGATTAGTGCATTTAAGGAATGAATGTACACAGCAGGTGCCACTGAGACTCGGGTTAAGCAGCCACTGAAATGAAGACTCCCAATATCATGGGAAAAAGCAGTGGTGTTAAAAAACTACTGATAGGTTTCTTCACAGCTATGTTTAAACCATCTTAAGAGAACCACGATAGTCAAAGGACAGGAGACTATTTTTTTCTTGCAATGCAGAATAAGTTTTTCTGCATGATTAAGCTAAAAGGACAGCCATCGTTTGTCATAGTGTCTATCAAAAGATTTAAAAGTCACTGGAAATGTATGATGATAATTGAGAGTTAGAAATGTCACGTATCTCAGGCTCTCTCACGTTACCTTACCCATGGTTTTATCCTCAGGAAGAGCATAAAAGGCTCCTATCTTGCATGGTATTTACTAATTAGATCATTGGTTTTTAATTAATAAGCAATGTAAGGGAAATGTAAACATAATCTTAGTTTTAAACTTCCAGAATTGTAGGCTTTTCCCTTTTCATGGGATTTTCACTGTGTGTTCTTCACTATGTGTTTTTTTTTCTCATTTCTTGTTGATACTTTCAAAACCAAATAACTATTTCCTTTGTGACCTGAAACACATCGTGTTCCAGCAAAAATAGTAATAAATATTTTATAATCCTATCCTTGTACCTAACTGCATCATGAGTAATTTTCTTCTCTTTATGTTCTAAGTCCTGTTGCCACAGCAGTGCAGGAAAGGATGCACTCTTGGAACATTTGATGGATCAGAATAGGAAGGTGTTGGGCAGAAAGTGTCATATATTAACTTCTTCCTTAAGCAGTCCCATAAGATAATGGGGTTTTTTAAGAAGTATATGAAATTATAAAGCTTTACTCTTCAAAGTGTCAAAGGACATCATATAGTCTAACTAAAGAGATCTCCAGTACCCAAAAATCTTCTGAGGCTTCCCTTCCTTTTACTCAGCCTCTGGTGGAAATATCTCATTGGAGTGTAACTGATTCAAAGCAGCAGCTTTTCAATTCTTAGAGGTTAAGACTTCTGAATTATTTTCCTCTGCTTTCTCCATTCTAATATTTACCTTTACACCAGGCTTTCTGTGCCTGTTTCTAAATGACACAGATATCATGTGAGTAATCTCTTCTGGTTGAAAATGTAATTTATTTTAATTGGATCTGAAAACTTGTTTGAGGGGTGGCAGGAGGAAACTGTTCCTATTTCCTGCTATAGTTCTCTCAGCATCTAATTACACCCATAAAGAGAAACAATGGGGAGGCTGTGTGTTATTCAGTTTAATGTGGTTAATTACATGATTCCCTCTATGCATGCAAATACACCAGAGCCTCACAACTGATACAGCACCCACACAGCACACTTATCAGCTGAAACAATGGTGCTTTGAGTTCACATACGATGTACTCTCTAGATAGAAATACTTATTTAGTGGAAAAGGTTACTAGTTCACGAGGAAAAAAACACAACCAAAACACCCAAAAACCAAGATGCAGCAGAATAGACAGTGAATCAAAGATTTTAACCATTCCTATCTGTATGTTCCACAAAATTCTTGTCAATATGAACTCATTTCTTGCAACTAGAAACATCTCCTTACTGAAATGTCTTTGCCCATGCTTTCCCCCCATAGAGAGATAATTTGGGGAGGTCCTTTTTTACACCCACACCCCCCAAAACACTAACAAGAGTTGAAATAAACACTTCACTTTCAAAATTCTGAAGATGTTTGAGCCACCTCAGAATGAAATAACAGTACCAGTCAGAGTTTTTGCAAGTCAGATTCTGTTCCCAGGATTTCCCAAGGACCCAAAAATCATATTTTCAGTATCACCTCTCCCTGAGGCCAATGCTTCAGCTGGGACAATGATGTATCAGATGGCTGGATAGATCCCCTTCATCGTTCTTGTTCCTTCAAAGCATAAGCAGGTCCAAAGACACACAGAGAGGGTAGGCAGTCAAAGGGGTACAGATGAGACAGCCGCAGGCACCCACAGCAGCCTCTGAACACCATGCTCTCCTCCCTACACTTAGGTAAGCTTAATGGGGAATAATCATCTGTTGGGCACTCCACAGTAACACAAAGAGCTCTTCATGATACCGTGAATATCAACACTGCCTGTCCCAGGAAGCATAAAGGTGAAAGGACTTTGAGAAAGCACAGACACCTCAGAGAGCAACTCTTCCAAGGCCAGATTTCTGAAGAATAAAGTCATCAAGGAGAAAAAAATAAAGTGGGGGGGGCAGGTACTGCATATGGTCCTCCTCCTATGAAAAGTCAAAGACATGTTTCATAGGCTTAGCATGAAACAGCCTGAGCTCAGGTGAGTCACTGGAGTTCCTGGAGTAAAACAAGCCATGTGGCTAATTGATAAAACAGGGGCAGACATTAGGAGGGATGTCTTGATGCTTGAAGAATGACTGCTTTTGAGAGGAGTTAACCTCCCTGCCTCAGCACACCCCTGGAACAGTAGGAGGTCCGTTCAGAAACATGGCGTTAAGAGGGAAGGAGGAATGTGTGCAAGTTGGAATGAAGAAGATGGATTAGTTGAGGAAAAGTGGCAGAATTTAGCCCTGCGCTACCTTTGAAGCTGGCCTTGCTTTGAACAAGGGCCAGGGCCATGTGACTTCCAAAGATACTGGTCAACCTAAATTATTCTGTGGTTTTAAGGAAAGGGCTTAATGTAGGAAGAACATAAAAATAACATTTTGCTTTATTACTGAAGGAAACTTTATGCTGAAAAAAACCCCATCCTTTATTTTGGAGAGCAAGTCACTGATGCCTGGGGAAAGCATGTGATAAAAGAAGAGTAAAAGAACCTTCAGAAGAGAAGATAGGTGTCTTCTGGCAGACTAATGCTTTGCTTTTGTTTAAACCAGCTCAAGTGAGTAATTTAGCTTCAATAGCACAGTGAATAACTACTCTTGCTATAAAGCTTTAACCTTTTCCCATTCAATTAATATTAGACCTTTAAAAGCTCTTCTCAAAGAAAAAAAGGTTCACAGAAACTGGGAAAGATGATATTCATATTCCTGATATTCTTACAGATTACAAAAATAAAATACAGCCCTTGAGGTTTTAGAACAGACACAACATGAAGTCTGATCAGCTAAGGTAAAAACTCAGAATTTTTGCTTGAGCCACTGAAGCGCGTTTTCTTCTGCCATAAAAATCCGAACCAAGCAAAGGTGGCAGTTGAGCGAGCGATGATGATCTGCCATCTCAGCCCAGCACAAATCCAGTTCATTTTTCCCTGCATCCCCAAGTAAGATAATCTGAAGTTTTTCCCAAATGCTTATTTAGAAAATCAGACCTCAGAAGAGAAGGCTGACTGGCATTCATCGCTTATGCCAGCCTTCTGTCCCACACCACGGCAGCCTTCCAGCCTCTGCCTGCAGCAACGACAGAGACCTTTGTGTTCTGGCCTTAGCATAATGGTTCTTCTTTCTCTCTTGCACATTAAAGAACATATGGTATTAGTGGCAGGTACAACGGGAATTACCCGGACATACCAAAGGGGTACCACCAGATGGCATCTTCAACCAGACACACGTTAAACTGCTCACACCTTTGATTGACTGCATTTGATCCAGTCTTCCTATTGTGATGCCTCCAGCTCCTACACCACAACAATCAGAAGCCCTTTTGAACGGCTAGATTGGCACCAAGGATCTAACTGTCATTTTGTGTTGCTAAAATCATCAGTTTACTGGGGATACGTTTGTTCCCTCAACAAGGATCCAGGGACCGTTAGAAGTATCCTGCACCATGCTTGGTGTCCTCTCCCCACACATCTCCCTACATCTCCTTAATGCTTCCTCTCTAATGTTACAATAAAATCCAGGTGCAATGCCATTGGATTTCTCCAGGACTACCTATTTACACAGGATTTAATTCCATTTGATGCTGGCCTTCTGTATTAAGAGGTGGGTTTGGCCATAAACGTGCGTTTGGAAATCCAAGTTTTTGCACTGTAATGAGCAAGTCTGTTTTCAGCAGCAGATACCTCTTTAATAAAAACAAGACAAACCCAAACCACGGAAGCCCCAAGGGCTTCTAAGAGAATCAGCAGACTACAAACCTATTTTTAATCTGCTGCAATCAATCATTAAAATAACAGGTACAGCATAAAATCCAGCCTTAAACCCTTAACAAAGGCTGCTTTACTGTACTTAGAGAGCAGCCTCGTCTCACTTCGACGCCAGCTTCCCGTGCTAATCTCATCTCAAGGGAAATGTTGGTCAAATGGCTATCACCTCTCATAGGCTGTAATCATTAACTGCACTTGAGACGTACATTTTTTTTTATTTGTTTAGAATCTAAAGATGATTTTCTCCTCAAAGGAACTGTACCCCTTCAACTGAAGCTTTTGAGATTGTTTTGGGAAAAAAAAAAAATAACCTGTAACGTAGGGTTGAGCCCTCAAACAGCTCTTAGATCTACTTCTCTTTACTTTCCATGGTGTATCTGCACCAAGGCTTGCTCCTTCCACTCTTAAAAGTCTGATTAGAGCCAAAGGAAATTAAGTGGAACAAAGAAGCAACATTAAGGTTTTGTAATTTATTGTTCCAGACAACTCCAACTACTGCCTGTGACAGAAAGCAAGCCAAGCAGAAAGCAAATGGCAATGTTGCACTGGCACTTCCATCAGAGGCTGAATCACAGGATTGATTTCTATGGCCACCAGCAGTGCTCCCAGCCCATGGTGCCACCCTACAGCTCTTGGGCTGTAGGTACAGAAGGCACCCAACAGAGGAGAATGTGCATGAATAATGAGCTGAAATGTGCCGTGGATTTTTTTGTGTTTTGTTGTTGGGTTTTTTTTCTTTTTTTAAGGTTATAGATTATAAATGATACTTTAAAGTGTTCTTTATTAATACAGGTTAGTAAAGAATAAATCTGACAGTTCACTCAATTTTATCTCCTTAATTATTCAGAAAAAAAACCACATTAATAATATCTCAGAGTGAGCCTGCCAGTTATCTCCTTCACACTTGCCAAGGCTTCAGAGTCAGGTTTTGCTGAAGGTTTAGAACACCCAAACATAAAGCCAGAGGAAGGCAAGAGGTGGCTGGTGCTAGCTCCAAAAGCACAACTGGACTCTGAAGACCAGGGGCTCACATCTGTACGGCGATTCCCAAAGCAGATGAACACAGGGGTAACCATCACCTGACACAAAAAGCTGTTTGTCTCTGTCTTGCTATTAAGTCTGTCCCCTCACACTCCTCCAGTTCCTTTTCTTCTCTTCCATAGCTTGATTTCCACACTACAGCTGTTGCAGGTACAGTGAAATCGTGACCCTCTTATTTCACACACACACAGAGCGGGGAGCTCCGGTTCGTGCGTGACTGGTAGATTTGTGATTTGCTGGGGGGAAGGCAAGCATATGCTGGAATCTCCCTCTGCCCCCTTCTAGCTCTTACTCATTTCAGCAGCTCCCCCATCCAAACCAGGGGAGGAAGGAACACGGGCGGCTGCAGTTTCAGCAGAGATCCCACTGCATTCCCACACCCCTTGCCAATATAAACTACCACCTAAGCCTGAGTTAAATTAACCTGAGGCCAGAATCAAAAGGAGGAATAGCAAGAACAAAGGACTTTTTTTCTGAGGATTACCCAGTGCAAACATCATGGTCATTTAAAAAAAAAAAAAGAATCCAAGTCTCAAAGACCCAGAACAACCCAACTCTAACTCAAGTTGCACCACTGACTACATAATTGCAAAGCAAATAAAAAACTTGATTTACAAGTTTCAGAAAACTCTTTGAGAAGCTACAATAAACAACGCTGCAGTGATGCACTGTCTCTCCCTGGAATAGCCCTAGGAGAAATGGTAACATGCTGTACTGTGCCACCAGTATTTACGCCATGAAGTGCCACCCACAAGCTAAATAAAAGATGGCAAGAACAAAGTCCCAAAGACTTGGGTATTTGCAAGCAGGTCTTTTAGTAATTTTGCTTGAAGTTATTTTTTAATCAAGGTAATGACTGTGCTGACTTGAAGCCCAATACATATTTGATCCTCCATTTCACAGTATCAAGTTAAAGGCATCTTAGAGTCCACGATTTCACTTTGCCTTATTTGACTGTGGCTTTTGCACCAAAGCAAGTTAACTATAGATGGATTATTTATAAGAACGAGAGGGGAGTTGTAATGAACAGTCTGCAGTATCCACTGCTTTGGCAATAATGATAGATTTAAGCAGCTGCTACTAGAAAACATCAGCTCTGCCAAAATGTCAGATGCTAATGTCTGAAGCAGCTCAATTAAGCTACAAGACGCAATCACTTTGTTCTACCAGGGATGCAGGCAGGCATCTTTCAATCTTTATCTGGAACCAACAGAAGCACTTAGGGAAGGAACAGATTAAAAAAAAAAATTTTTGAATACATACAGCCTTACATCTTCACCTCCTTTCAGAAGTCCCAGTCTTTAAGCCACAAGTGATTTGATGTATTGCAAGTTGTCAATAAAGCACATAAAATAGCTGAGGCAGTGCCAGTTTTAATCAGCAATCCAATGAAAGGACTGTAGTCAAGAAAACTTGAGCTGTTAAACAGTATGTTTTTATCAGAAATTATTTTTAACAGGAGTTTAACATGCAGGTTCTCTACTTGAATAGCACATACAACAGTAGGCAGGTAAAGGGAAATAACTTGTTGCAACAGCAACCTGTGCTCAGGCGTACAATGAGAAAAGAGTATAGCTAACATTTAAAAAAAATGATGGCAAATATTTTTTCATAAAGTCTAATTCGTTTCTTAAGTCAGAGAAAACATCTGCCTTATACAGGCATGCAAAAAGAACTGGACTATCATTTGTTTTCCAGAAAGATCCAAGAGTAGACAGTGCTGTTGATACTTTCCATTTCCCCCCCTTCCACGGTTCCAACCTGTTCTGTTGAAATATTATTTATGCAAATGAGAACTGCCATTAAGAAAGAAACAAGGCAAAGTTTATTTCAAGCTAACATTTACCTCACCACAGCCAAAGTTAATTTTCCTACGATGAAGGAGAATAAACTGCAGGCAATTTATTCTGAGAGTAATTTGCTGAAATGTGTCCAGTTCGCAGGTGTTACTGGTCCACAGAGGGAACGCATACCAGTCTAAACACAAACTCAAACTGATACAGTTTTATCAGAACCATTTGGGACCGTGAGGCACTCTAAGGCTGGAATGAACAAAGCACCAGTGTGTTTTCAGAATGACTAGCAATACAGTTCAAGCAGCTAAAGAAGTTCCTCACAACTGAAGCTACCACTGCTTGGCTGAGATACAGAAAGTAACCAGCACCCTGTTGGGAGGGCAGACACCATCACTCATCTTTAGCATCGCAATATTAAAGATGCTTTTCACAGATACCTTCAATGCACGCATTATGGCAAAGGAAGGGACAGAATGATTCTTCTGCTTAGCCTCCTCAGAAGCTGCAGGCATCTAGACTTCAAACCAGCACTAAAGCTTTGAGACTTGGCAGTCAGAAGACACCACCCAAATTTACACAATTGGATTGTGTAAATGCTTTTTTTTTCCATGGCATAAGTATTTTAGTTATAAGTGTCCTGGAAATTCAATAGCTTCTTCAATAGTAATCATGGTACATTAGGTTCAGAGTATAAATTAAATTACTTAAGTGTGAAAACAGAGAAGTTTTAACTAAAATTGCTTTTACTAAAATGTTCATTTTGGACGAGCTTGGATGTTGTGCTAATACAGATAGACCTTGCAGTACTTGTTGGCCCTGAATAAGCAACCTTGTTTATTTTCCATGCTGGAATTCTAACTTCAACTGCTTCAAAGGTAAAAATCAGAAAGAAATGCTTTAGTTTGCCTCTCCAACTGCATCAGACCATTTACACGTGCGCTACAATTCAACACAATTTTCAGTATTATTGCCTTTTTACTATGTGGACATAAATACTGTTATTAGCTTGTGTCGGCGTTGATCACACTAGGTAGAAATTTGCAATTCTTACAAAGTTTTAACTTGCACAGCACTAGCAGCCTATTTTATCCTACCAAATGGGATAAACTGGGCAAAGGAAAAACGTATGTGGAATATGAGGAAACATTCAGGCCCAGGAGACTCTACCACCCCAGAGCAGAGAACATCTGGAAGGCCTGTACTGGTAATTGCTGCTAGCACAGCTGTCATGCTGCAGCCAGGCTCACTCCACCATGGGTCCCTTTCACTTCCCAGACCAGATGCCTCACCCAGCTAGTCCCAATACCCTGTCAACTTCTTGCTTATGTTCCTGCTTTGCCTGCCCAGCCATCCTCAAGAGTCAGCCTCTTGGCCATTTCCTTGTTGCCAAGCTTTCCACCTCTATCACATATAAGAATATACACACACATATATAAGTCTTCAAGTCCAGTGGGCAGTCTCAATCACCTCCTTATCAACTGCTGAGCAACCCCTGTGACCAATTCTCATCCCTTCTTTCACCCTTCCCCTCAATACACAAAATTTTTTTGACCAAATCCTCTCTATCCTTCCCAAGTCACATTCCCAAGTGAAGACAAAGTTCCCTCACCACTTCCCAGATGCAAGAAGAGTCCTGACAGCAGAGGACTTGAAGTCTCCTCTTAGTTTAGGCTCTGTTCAGCTTCATACCGAGTGAGCATCAGCCCTGTGTAACAACTGCTGGAACAGTTCACCTTGGTTGCAAGCCAGAACTGTAGCACCTACGCGTGAACGTACGCATGTATGCAGCAAACACTGGGAATTTGAGCTAAGGTCGCAAATGAATTCATCATTCACGCTTCAAAAGGCTTAGAACCTTGCCAAATTTGAAAAGAAAATGTATTAACTCCAAATGACAATCACATTGGTGCTTCCAGCTAACCACGGAGGAAGTTTTATAAATGCAAAATAACGTATAACGGGGAGGAGGGATGCAAAGGGCTGCAATGCGGAACGCGCAATACAAGCTGTCATCTCCCTCAAATCCAGGTCTTCTATGTACCCACTTTATTTCACATGACTGGGCTTCTAAGCAGAACTCTTCTATTTTTTCTGAGGACAATTATATTGCCCCTTAAAATAAACAAAAATTTCAAACTGATGCCTTCACAAGGCTGTAAGAAAGAAAAAAAGTCCTGTTCTTCAACATTTAGCAAGTACATCATGGTACTGATCCATATTACTCTTCAACGGTTACACTCTTCCATCTCTCCTTTTTTTATGATCACCCTCTCATTAATCAGCTAGCAGGCTGTGTTTCTAGAAGATCAATGCATCTCCCACAAAAGGATCCCTTACTGGTGATTTATGACTGTTACTCTTCAACAAGACTACTTGCCATGTCTGTAATCTAACATTTATTTTCTTCTCCACTCTATCAGTGGTTTTGTTCTTCTTCCTCTACTCCAGTTATTTCTCCATTGCCTTGCACCACATCATTGGTCAATTGATACTCTCTTTATCCAGTCACCTGCTGTCACACTACTCATACAAAGAAAATTGTCAGGTCCATAACAACGTGCCTCACAAGCTTCTCCAACCTCCCCCTCACAATTTATTTTTTTCTTCTTTTGATGATCACTGTCATAACTCCAGCTTTCATGTTTGTTCATACAGAACATTAGCACTTCTCAGCTACCCCGCTAACAAGCGTGAGGAGCCCAGCTTTCCTACACTAGCTTAAAAGACAGTAGCTACCAGCCACCCTGAAGACTGCTGCAGTATCACAATCATCGTATGAGAATCATTTCAAAAGCAGGAACAAAGCAAGATGTAAGCTCAGCTAAAAAAAAAAATATATAGAATCAAAGACCTAAATTATACTGGTGTTATACAATGGGATAACCATCGGGAGATTAATCTCCAAAATGGAATTCAGAATAATTCCAATACCTTCAAAAGGAGGTGGTTCTTAAACTGAAAATTGAGATCTTTAAATGTGCACTTATGGAAATCAGTTGGAACACGACACACCAGACCCATCTTCCTACAGTCTACATCTCTCAATGGATTAAAAACAATAAAACAAATGGGAGGAGGGGGAAATCACAGTAAAAAAAAAAAGATAAAGAAAATCCACAGAAAGGTAGAGTTTCTGCCTGTGTGCCGCTCAGGTACGGACAAGGATATTGCACCTCTAAGATTTCCTTCATTTATCCTGAAATGACAAAGACAATGTCTGGAGAACTTAATTCTCAGTCTACTCAGGGGATTGTTTTCTTCATCCTATTTCCCTTATTCACCCATGAGCTGCAGTATGATTGACATCTTTTCCATCAGAATTGCAGGGCAGCATGACAAGCTAATTATTACATAGAAGGTGATCCATACTGCCTCTCCAGGTCAAGCTACAGTCCCCTACTTGGATGTCATTTTTAAAATTACAAGCTTTAATAACTTGTGCATCACTCTAGTCCAGACACTGCGCTCTTCAGATCCAGAGAAGGCTTCCTGAAAAAGAAGGTTTTGCTACTTCTGTGTAGTTTTTGGTGGATGCTACCAGTACCAACAACAAAAGACTGTCAAAAACCCTTCAACTGTAGCAGATGAACCTATTTCTTTCACTTTTGCCAGGGCTCTCCAGAAACAAAAGTGACAAAAGGACCTGTCATCTTAAGCTAAGAAACTCAACTATAAAACTTGATTTAAGCCGGCTGGAATTGGTTATCTTTTGCCCCACAGATCAGTTTCTTGCCAAAAATGCATTCAGATCCGATAACGACAACAAGCCAGGGGAGGAGGCACATTAAAGCAGCAAATGCATTCATACATTCAGAATGCAGTCAGAGGCAGGAGACAATTAGAGAAGGAAATTCAAAGTATAAGGCATTTCCTGAGGATTAATGAGTGGGTGGTAGTGCTTGATAGTCAAGAGCAGGATGGGATCTGCAACCAGCACAATTCATTAATCCCCCAGGCAACACAAACTGGGATTCTGCTAATTTTTCCTTTTTTTTTTTCCCCTGCACTCATTATTTTCCTTAGCATTTAATTAAAATTTCCATTTACTCTGACACTATTGTTCCTTCAGAGCCCAACGCTGTCTGTATGTCTGAACAGTGCTACTAAGATAAATGATATCTAGAAAATCATCGAATTAATCCCTGGTGCAAAAGGTCAGATAACTTCTCAAGTTTAGAAAGTTCTTCTAATCTTCTCCTAGAGACCAAAAATGTTCCCTGCCTTAGAAAGAGAAAGGACTCAGCGGATGTGATCCTTCCCTTTAATTTACATTGATGGTCTCCATTACATCAGTGGTAGCAGACAAGGAGAGAATATTGGAGACAAATTATTTGCAGGCTGCCTCGCAGCTCCTTAGGAAGCCACATGCACTATGGCATTACTCACCGTGTCCCAAACCATCAACTGTCATAGCTCCATACTAACCTGTGACTGGTGCATCTATGTCCAACAAATTCTTTTCCTGGCGGAGAATTGAAGCTCCTTCCGTTATTATTCTCAAAGCAACACTCTCTTCCAGTCGTCCCTCTTTCATAAGATGTGCCTTTAAGATATCCACACGAGGTTTTCCATCATTATCAAACACTTCCTTAGCTGTGAGCCGGTGACTTGGAGGAAATGGGACAGCTGAGTGGAAAAAGACAAAAATATCTAGTCACTTTTTACAGTAAAGCCTCTATTAGAGATAATGATGCATTTCAGAAGACATCTCTGCTGCAAAATAGTGTTAATGTGAATTTTCTACTGCCTTTTCTAATTTGTGGTTTAAACTGCACATGGAATATCGAAGATACTATCAGAGCACATGTCTCCTGCTGGCTACATTATTCACACATGCAAGAACAACTAATTCACTCTTACCAAAAAAAAAAATGAGAGGAAGATTTAGGCCGTAGTTACAAGTAGAAACATTCAGACAATCCCCCAAAAGACATGGGAATATCAGGGAAAGAAGGGAGCGGAGCTTAAACTAGAAAATGCTGCTAAAAAGCCCCCTTCCATTAAGGGCCTAAAACGCACGAGGGCAATATTTAATTTCCATGCACGGACACACATGGATACACAGCAATAAAATGCTAAACTCCAAGGCAGACCTCCCTCTAATGACTCTGGGTAGGGGGATGGAAGATTCCTTCCCTGCCTAGAGACACATTTCAAGGCCATCAAGGTGTATCTGAGTGCCAAAGAGAGCAGCCCAGCAGAGGCAGGTCAGAGGATGTATCAGACTGAGGTCGGAGATAAAGGAATAAACAGGGGAGTTGCCCTGGCAACACGGCAGCGAGTCGCGAGCCGCGTGCTGCCGTCACCTAAGGTCTGAGGCGTACAGCAAACTTCAGATGCTCCTGCTGTCTCACTACCCTGGAGCCAGCTGGAGCGAGAACGCTCGGAGATGGTGCTGTCAGCTCTCAGGGTGAGGCTGGAGCGTTATCCCAGCTTAACCCCCTTTCCCTGTGGCATCAGGCCTGCCTCGCTAGCCATGGGTAATTATACTGATCCCTGCCACAGCTCTGGAAGGGTCAGGTTATTTGGGAGCTCCAAGCACAGAGAAGAGGTGGCCACAGGGCTGGTCTGAGCTGGCCACATCTGAAGCACAAGCCTGGCCCTACCAAAGAGGCCTTGCTACCCACGTTGCACCCTGCTGGCAGCTCTGCCACGTCGTGAGGCACGAAACCCTAACACAGTGGATCAATCTATGTGCTGGCTTCAATTTTCTTCTCGTTTCACAATCAGTGGTGCATCACAAGCAGCCCACAAATCACAGATGTTATTTAAAGTTCAAGCCAAGAACTGACCTGCTCTGTTAACTTTTGGTAGTGTAACGAACAATTTCACTTTGCACAATTATTTTCTGATGATATTTTAAACACAAACATCCTCAGAAAATGTGTGGGGTGTTTTTCTCAATTCTCTCCCCCCCCTTATTGCTGCCCCAGCTCCAGCAGTCCAGCCACTGAAATAGTCTGGAGTGGACTAAAGAACGGGGGTCTTTGCAATACACTGTAGCCCAACTGCTTCAAAGGGGGACAAAAGGGGAGAAGGTGAAAGTTTATCATGTCCCTGACACCACCAGGATTCTCCTGAAGCAATGACACCTACAACCAACAAGGAAGTTAAAGTAAATCCCTCAGCTCTGGAAAATCCTGCCACAGATCCCTGATGATCTTCTCAATGGACAAAAACTCCTTGATTGCTTTAAATTAGCTTATGTTTTGAATGGTACTTCTGTGATAGGAGGTAAGAGACCCGTTCAAGACCAAAACCTCACCACCCCACTTTGTGCGGCTGCTGCAGTTAAACCAACCCCACACCACTCACAAAAGTGAGGTTATATGCTTTGTCAGGTTATATGCTTTGTCAATCTTTCACATATCTTCAGCAGACCATCAAAAGCAAGATAGCTATATACACAAGCTATAAAAAAAAAATCAGTTATGCAACACAGAAAAAATAATCACGGCACAAAAAAAAGGGAAGGTGAATGACAGCTCAGCAGTTCTCCAAGCCTCCTCCTGCAAAACCAAAACCCGAGCAGGCTAGCTAGTGTCAATAACCCTGCCTGTCCTGCGTGGAGGAAGGAGGAGAGGGAAAAGCTGTTACTGATCTGCAGTCAGTTTGGCTGGAAGAAGCACGTACCATTAGCTTGCATTCCTTTGCAAGACAACGGCCCCTTCTTCCCTCAGCTATCACAGCACAGAAACATAGGCAGCATACTGTTACTTTGAGGGAACTCTCATATATGAGAGGAAATGTTTACATTTACAACAATAGAGCAAAACGGACAAGGAATCCAGCAAACAGAAGTTATGAAATGTTACCTACTGATTAAGAGGAAAACATGGCATATTTTGCAGCACTGTAAAAGCTCTGCAGGCAGATTTCTGATGAACACGTACCAGGGGCTAATTAAAGAAAAAAAAAAGATACTGTTCCAACAGCAGATGATTAATGATTAATTAGCAAAAACATGAGCGACTGCATAGACCACAAATTGCATCTTCCATTAGGAGAATATTCATTTTGTATGTACACAGAGAGCTTCCATGGAAGAACAACAGAAGAAGTGGCCACGTTCATGTGGAAGTCAGTTAAACAGTGTTCTTTACTGGTATCACACACAAATGCCTGGAGCAACTGAAAACCTTTTCTATGGGTAAAATTTTCCATTGCTTTATATATAGCAACATTGCCACCAGAATACACAGGTATCTCTCACCTTCTCCATACCTGCTTGTTTTTTCCACTTTCTTTTTTTTCTTTTTAAACCTATGCCATTAGCACTTGCAACAGATGACTCTTTCTTGCCCCCTGGTTTTGCCTTCATCAGAAATAAACCCAAGAGCCTCATCAGCCAGTCACCATGCACACAGCACACACAACAGGGAAGGGCTTGGAGCTGGGAGAGGAGCCCACCAGGGAGAGGCAGGAGAAGGTGGCTGCAGTGGGTTGATCTGCCAGCATCGAGCTCCTTGCCACAGCACAGGCTCAGGGGATGTTTTTGGGAAGAGAGGGAAGAATCTGTTCTAAGCGAAGGCCATAAAGAAGGGAAAAGCAATACAATTTGTGTGTGCGTGCCATAGGGATGTTTAGGAAGCTAGTGACAAATCCCACTACGAGACCACCACACAATAAAGTCAAGCACACTCACCCTGTGCGAGTGTGTAAAGCTGAACTCTGTAAAGCTGGACTGGTCTCCACCTCCATTTACATTTATTTTCTTGTATTCACATTAAAAAAACCCCACAAACAAAACCCCAACCAACTATTCACCATGGGAAATACTGTCTTCCTGGTTTGGTAACAAAACAGGGACCACAACAAGAAGCAAAGAAACAAAAAAAGTTTAACCCTTCCCCTCAGCCTGTCAGGAGCATCCTCAGAGATCTGAAAGCACAAGAAAATACTCTTTAACCACTTAGTGTTGATTTGTTGTTTTGGGTTGGGTTTATTTTTGTGCTTTCGGGTCTCTTGAACATGTCCTAGCAAATGAAGAAAGAGATCAACCTGCTCTTTTACTGGTTTTGCAGGAGCCTGCAAAACCCATCTTACCAGTAACGCAACCACCACAAAGGTCAGACACATCGTTAGGATTTCTCTCAAATATTAGGCAGCTTCTCTAGAACAACTAAATAAACCATAAAGACCTGTGCTTAATTACGAGAGGACCATGTGTGCACACGAATAAAACAAGCGTGCAGCAAAGCAAGCGTTATTTTCTATATTAATTCATCTTAAAATGAAGCTGCACGCTAAATTAATACTCTCAGAGGAGAGAATATTCATCAGTATTCATGTTCCTTGCGAGTTCTCTCCCTCTGTAACTCTTACCATGTCATTTCATACAACTTAGGCTGTACAGACCTGTTTCTAGCACACCGTACTTGCACAAAAGTTAAATGCTTTCCTCCTTGTAGGGAAAACGCACAAAGAACCGTCCCCCTCGCAGTAACTCAACGCCCTGCACCCGTCTGATGGCAATCTGCAGTTCTGCATTTTGAGAAACATCTGTGCTCTAGTGCAAGTTAGGGAAGGGGTCAACACTCTACATGTGCAAAAAAAAAAAGTCAGGTCACTGTAGCTTTATTTATTTTTTATTTATTTATTTTAAATTTACTTAGTCATAACCTTCAGTCCTGCTATACCTAAGACTTTCCCATCATCTCCAACTCCAACCAAACTGTGTATTTGAAAGCCAGGAGTATTTTTAGTATTTAACTAACACTTCTTGCTGGCTGACTTGGAAAACTTAGCCCCATTTTACAGTGCGGTTCAACACTCAGCTTATTTTTGGGCATTCCTGCTGAACAATACCAACATCCACACTGGAGCTTTACTATTTAATCAGAGCTCTGCATTTCTTCACCACACTGTGCTTGACCCAAAGCTACTGTCCAGTAAACAAAGAAAGCAGCCAAAGATCAACTTTTTCACCTAATGACAATAGTTGCAACACGACATCATTCCCAGCATCTTCCTGTACAGCTGGCTCCAAAATTCTGTTCTACAGGAGCCCTATGAAGAAAAAGGGAAGGAACCATGAATTTTTTTTTTTTTTTTCAAGAACACTATTTACTTCAGGTGACAGACAGGAACAAGAGGATGAGTCACTGCCATCCACAGTTGCTAAGGGGAACAGAGGAAAATCTCCCAGGCAGTGCAGGACTCAAAAGAGGGGGGAAAGGGCACTGCCAAAAATGCTCAGCCACACGAGTTCTCCCACGCCCGTCCAGAGAGAGGGACAGCACATGGATGATGCTTTCATCTCCATGCATAAGTTATCTGGTGACAAATTCACCATTCCAAACACACTGGATTGTTTTTTAACCTACACATTTTTTTTTCTTACCAGGTAATTTTTTAGGAGTAGGATACAGAAGGCTGAGTCATTTACAAGACAAAATTTCCCTTCAATACAAAAATTTGTACTAGAGCATCTAGAACATATGCAAATTCTTTATGAGAGTTTTGTCCATTTGAATTTTACCCAGGAAAATGTGGCTACCTGCTGGTCCTGCCTCCTCTACAGTAGCCTCCCACAGGCTACAGTTCTTCGTAGACTGCACCAGCATGTCTTTCCAGCAAAGCTACCTGTTCTCAGAGGATTAAAGGTCACAGTATTACCCCTTCCCACCACTTCAGGAGCCGCTATCATCTTTTCATGACATCACTGACCCACTCCAGAAGATACAGTACCTAACAATAAGAGAAATACATAGCAATACTTTTCTTCAACTCCTTAGGAGAACATAACTGCTTTTCTCAAACTCAGGTAAAATTATACTTGAAAAGAACAACCATAAGTAGCTATGCCACCTTAAATCATCACACACACACACAAAATATCCAGGAAAAAAACCCCAACATCACACCTACCAAGAAAGGATTTGATGTTCTTTCTGTTCAACACAAGAAATCTTCAAAACCCTGAAGAATTACTTATATAAAGGAGTTCTTGGAGGGTTAGAGTAGTGAGAAATTCTTATTCTGGGCTCAAATGGAATAAAAATAAACTGCACAAAAGCCTGGACAAACAGAAGACTCCCATGGTTTTTGTGTGGTGTGACACATACCCAGCCCAACCGCTCGGAACACTTCCATCACAAAACACTGATAGCAGGAATGCACCTAAATCTGGATTACTGTAATCAGACAAATTTAATCTTCAATCATTATCAATCAGCAATAAAAATGTTTTTAAGTTTCTCAAATGTGAAGAAAAAAAAAGATGACAGAAAAAAAAAGGACATCAAAACTTTTCCAGCATCACATCTACAGGCAACCGACACGTGAGAGAGGATACCCTGAGAACCCTGGAAGAGGTACAGTTTGGAAAGGGCAAGGGAAGGAGCTGCACTTAAAGAGCTGCATGAAGGAGGGGGAAAAAAAGAAAGCAAGAGAAAGAAAGAGAGAGAAAGAAAGAAAGAAAGAAAGAAAGAGAAAGAGAAAGAAAGAAAGAGAGAGAGAAAGAAA
>JANIJG010024562.1:39437-51762 GCA_024611175.1 Megaceryle torquata
AGCGCGGTTTCTTTTTAAATATATAAACAAAAAAAACAACAAAAAAAAACCAATAACACAAATAAAAAAAAAAAAAAAAAAAAAAAAAAAAAAAAAAAAAAAAAAAAAAAAAAAAAAAAAAAAAAAAAAAAAGCAGCTTACCTGTCTATTAATTTCAGAAATGGCACAGATTAGGCTTAACAAAGGAAACTGCACAATGGTTAAGCTGGAACATGTAAGTATCCTTCACCCTGTGCCTGCTCTTATGTGTTTTCTATACTAATCTGAAAAAATAAATGGCAATTTATTAAAAGATACTGGTACTAAGAAAATCTTACACTTTTCTTTCCACTATGTTAAGCTAATCCAGTGGGGATCTCTAGTGATAGCCATGGTTAAAAGAGTAAGGACTGAGTTAGATTTGAACAGGAAAAAATAGTCAGACACTAACAAGCTTTTATTTTGCAGAACTGTATTAGTCATATGTCAACATCAGCTTACATTGGCTTACCACAGAGGTCTCTGAGGGCTATGATTTTCACCCTATTCTCACAGTCAGTGAAGAAAGGTAAAATACAAAAATATTTTAATCACTAAAAATTATTGTGAGATTAAGGGAGGGGACAGTGACAGAGTGCTTTTCTTTAACAACAACAACAAAAAAATTGTTTTCACAAACTAATTTCACAAATATCATTGGTGGTAACAGGAAATAGTGCCCTGATGAAGTGAAGTCACATAAAGAACTCAGAACAGTACTGAGGAGCAATGAAAGAAAAGTTAAAACACGCCCCCCCCCCCCCCCCACAAAAAAAAAAAAAAAAAAAAAAAAAAAAAAAAGAGAAAGAAAAAAAAAAAAAAAAAAAGAAAGAAAGAGGAGGAGGAAAAAAAGAAAGAAAGAGGAGGAGGAAAAAAAGAAAGAAAAACAGAAAAAAAAAAACAAAAGAAAAAAAAATTTAAAAAAGAAAAAAATTTAAAAAAGAAAAAATTAAAAAAAGAAAGTGTCTGTTGGAAATATCAAATAGGGTATGTGGTTATTTACTAACAGCATTCCCAGAGTATATTTTGGCTAACTACTGGAACAAGCAAACAAATCCTATCAGTCTTCCAGAGCAGAAAGCAACACTCCTCTGAAATACTGCAAAAAACACATCCTTTCCTTGTGGGCGACATCACACCCAAGTATCTCTGACATTTATCATCCTCTCCTGTCCGCAGTTTATGGATATAAAACCATCTACAAAATAAAATGGAAAGGAAAAAATCCATTTAACAGGAAACATTCCCAGTGAGGACCAACACATACAGTTAAAACTGGAAAATGTGATCGCAGCTTCCTGGCCGCATCAGTAAAGTTTGTTTTTCTACTTTTTGTGTTACACCCAAGTTTTTCCATAGGCCTCCAACTGCATACTGTTGAGCTTTGTTTTTATTAGCTTTTGGAACAGAGAACAGTAATTATCCAGATTTAAATTCCTTTATAGGAACAATTCATTTGGAGAAAACACAGGGGTTTGGGTCTTGTTTGTTTTCCCCCTGACTTTCACAATGGAAAATACCAAAGTTTTTCCAAGGCACAGATAAGGAATCAGGTACACTCATCCATACCTCAAAATACTTGACTGATGGATAATTTCTTTTCTACAATAAGACATCAACTACTGGTCCTAACTGGAAGACATTAGGAAGTGATTGCTGGGAAATTATTTTAATCTATTGGGAGAAAATAAAAAGAAAAAGAAGTTTTTCAGGTCCTTGAATCAATTATTTAGGTGTCAATTCAGATTTATGGCACCATTTTCTTCTGACTTTCTAGTTCAGCCTACTTCAGTCAGCTGATGCTTCCAAATTTCAGTGTCTCCTCTGGCAATGTAGTGAAAAAGGTGCTGCAGACAATTCCTCACCTAGACTCTGCAGACCCCCTGACATCTTTTGAGCATAACAGGGCACCACTGCCAAGTTGGGTCAGAAATCAGCTTAGCTTTGAGGTCTACCTCAGTCTCCAGCGACATGGGAAAGGGAAGGGGAAAAAAAAACCCACACCTTTTCCTTTCCAAGGCTGCTCCATCAGGACAAAATTTAAATACACCAAAGATTTAGCTTCCGAAAACCGAGCACTGTGTGCAGTCTGGCATTAGTCACACAAATTTGTTCAAATCAGTCCTAGGAGGAGAGATGAGGATGTGCAGGCAAAGCAACCTATATTTGCAGATCCTGTTTCCCAACCTGCTTAAACGTAACATTACAGAAGCTGTTCTGCTTAAATGTCAGCCCGCGGAAGCTGCTTCTTGGAACAAAAAAATACCAGCTCACCTCTTGCTGCTACAAGAAAGTCAAGAAGCGCTTTCACCAGGCAGAGGAAATGGAAATTCCTGCTAGCATTACAAAGGAAACATTAAAAAAAAATAAATCTGGTATTTCAAATTCAGGGTGTTTTAGCATCTAGCAATCGATGCACTGCCCAACGAGCCTTCAGGGCAAAGAGAAGGGGACAGGGACACCAACAGAGCTCAGCACTCTTCACTCTGCATCTTCCAGGCTCTAAGCTGCTAACGCTGCCCAAAGGACTTGCAAGTAACATCTTTCAATCCTGGGAGTTCTAGTTTATTTTTTATTATTTAAAAGCAAACCTTGGGGAAAGCAAACAAATAAAAAAAGCCAAACACCTTGCCTAAGCCAATAAATATCAGGATGTGAAGAACACTTAAAACATTCATGGTTGAACTATTCCATGTGAACTAAATAAAAAAAAATCATCATGCTGATCTGCAGTAAAAGTGAACTTGGTTTTTATTTTGCTGGTCATGAGACATGCAGTAAGCAGACCTACACCAGCACTTCATAAATCAGTCAGACAAGGCCAAAGCTGTATAAATTAGAGAGTAAAGCCTTACCAACATAAATATGTGTATGAATAAGTGCAGCAGGAGCCAAATGGACCTTCAAAAGTAGCTGGAAACAGCCATTGAAAGGTTTGGGGCTTTGTTTGTTTTGGGTTTTCTACCCCTGAATGGCTTTGCTTGTTTTAGCATCATTTTTGCCTCTGACACAAGTTTTAAACCAGCATACTCCTGCACAAACAAATCTATTCTGACTCTTACTGGTTTCTGCTGTATAAGGAGTGGGCCACGCTCTACACAGTAGTTTGAAAAACATCACAGAATGTCAGAGTTACACTAAAACTGAATTCTGCTTCTTTGGCCATAATCAATGGACATGAAACACAGGACAGGCTTGAAAAAAAAAAAATGTACTTGATCATATAATTGTGCCCTACTGATCCAATAACAGCTCTTCCTTGTTTAAGAGTCACACCTGGAAAAAAGCAAAAGGTACCAGTAATTTTATAGCTTTTTATTTATTTATTCCCCCACTGCAGTTTAACAGCTGGATACCAACAATCTTCACAGCAGAGCTTGGCCTTATCTAGATGAGGATTTAGGGACATACACATCGTGCTACACAGAGCTGTACTAAAAAACCAAACCACAAAACCAAGCAGCTCAGTCTTTACTAAACACCCAAAGACAGTTTCAATGACTGGCTGCTTCTGGAACTGAACTTAATCAACTCAGCACAAGCTCAGCATGATTTGTTTCATCTTGCCTGATAGCAGAGATACTGCTTGCTACTTCAAACTAATACCCCAGTTCAAACTAGAACATTTAATAGGGAAATTCAGCCCTTCCTTTTCAGAGAGGGCACGAGCAGAAGGCAAAGGGCACAGAAGCCCCACCATGAGCCCCATAAGCAACGGTGCCTTTTGCTCCCAATGAAAAGAATCAAAAAACTCTTCCCCACATTGTATGAACTGATTGCCAACAATGACATGCTCTTCTTCCAACATGCTCAAAGAACTTTTTCCTGTGATGTTATTACATTTCACACAGATCAGTATGAAAGATTACGGACCCCAGTCACTCACCACCACCCTACGCCGCTCTAATGCCATTAATCAAATGTTCTTTCTAATCCAGCATTAGCTGATCCCACTGTGAGCTTTGGAAGGGGGTTCAGCCTGCTCTCGAGGTCTAAATAAAAACTTACCAAACCAAGTGACATTGGCATTTATCTGAAGCAAGGTGGCTGGGAATCAACCCTGGTATTTTGGTTTGGTTTTCATGTCTCGTCTCTACCGGTGCTTACAGCACAGAGCATCCGCATGAAACTCCTGCCTTGGACTCCTCTCCAAAGCAGATTTAGTTCCATCAACTCACCTGGACTGCTGTAGATAGTTGGTTTTATTTTAAAAATAAGACATGAAAGATTGAGGGGGGAATAAAGTTTTTGTTGATTGGATCAATTTGTACTTTAATAGGCTTTGTTTGTTTTTTTTGGGGGGTGTTTAACTGCTGTTCTGGGTTTTATGTGGGTATACATGGCAGCAACAGTTTCAAAGCCATCAGTGTAAGCTGCTAGTCCTGTATGTGAAATATTTAATCCAAATCCTACTTTTATTTATTAACGATGCTTTTTTTTTTTGTAAACCATATCTTCCCTCAAATCTCAATTGCTGCGTAATAAATGTGTTGGATAAAAATAAATCTGTCTAAATTTACCATTTCACTGATACTCTCTGAAACATCCTGTTCTTAAGCAGAACATTGGAGTTTAAAAAAAGCAGCTTTATGAGGCTATGAGAGAATTAGAAACCTGCGCTTTATTCCCAGATCTGTTGTGTGCAAGCAATTTAATCTTCACTTGCCAATGACTACACCCACAGAGAGCGATCGGCACCGGGGCGCTCAGTTCTGTCATCCACCAGCATGTGTTGGGCATGGTGGCTCTGGGAAGGATGCCTGTGTGAAAACCAGCACGATACAACAGGACTTCCAGCATCCTTTCCAAAAAAGCCAGCACGTGAGAAAACGTATTAAGCAGTTCAGGTTTCCAAGAGAAGATGGGGAACTTGTCTTTTCCTCCAGTAAGAAGTAATAGAGCGTTACTGCAACTTCCCAGTAGGTGAGAAATTTTACTAGTCCTGGAACTGAAAACTTAATAGCCTGGAAAGCAGATGTGGCTACAAGATAAAGGGAGGAGAAGAATGGAGGGACAACTGTGTAAATTATCACTGCAGCACTGCAGGACTGCAGTGTGCATATTTTTACAGAAATTATTAATAATTGATGTTAAGACAAATAAAATTCAGATGTTTTCTACATAAGGAACGGTAAAAAACAAAAGTGGCAAACAGGACTGGAGTGCTTTAGTAAAAGGCTCATCAGGTTTTCTGTAAGATTTCTGCTTATACATGACAGTAAGCACCATTAGCCAGAGGAGAAACCAGAGATGTAATTTCTCATGGAAAATATAAAAACAGAGCCATTCATCAATGGACTGTAATGGTAAAAACTAGCCTACACACTTTCACTGGTTCTTAATGTCTCAAGACCATTTGCTCACTATTATCAAGAGATAAACTTATCTGTAGGGTTCATCAGAATTTTTTGATTAAATGACCTTAGCAGGAAACAGGAGTCTATCTGAAATATCATTATACTGACATTACCAATCTAACTAATATAGCTGGCTTACTGCATTATTATCATAATGAAGGAAAGCAGTACAAAGGCAAAGCAGGGTCTAGAAAAGACAGCCATCATCACAACCCAGCACCAAGAAACCATAGATGGAAGCATTTGTTTTTTTCTCTCCAAGAGTGCTGTGCTGTTCTGCTTGGTTAGATGCATTACTTCATCTCTGCCTATCACCTTGACTCAAGGAAAACAACTCTGACTTAAGTAGAACATGAGGTCGTTAGTGCTTTTATTCAAATATCAAGGGGCTAGTTCCTGCTACTTGTAAATGAAAGAAGCATCTTTCTAAGACTGCAGTTACTCCTCACACTGAAAGATGAGTTTTCATTAAGCATATAATAAAGACCCGCAGATAAAAGGAATACTTCACAACTCAAACGAGGGGCCTCGTGCAGATATCTCCATCAGTGCAGGAGAGGCAGCAGGAAGGTCAGAGAAGCTCAAAGGGAAAGAAAACTTCAGACTAAACAGCAGTGGGGAAAACAAGCAGGGTGTGGGGAAAAGCGTAGGTTAAAGAGTTTGGGTGCTCAACACCTCCTGAAAGAGATCTCTAACCACATTCAGCAGACCTTCTCCTGTTTGATTCCACTCTTTTGCATTCCTATGTACTCATGCAATTCTAATAAACAAGTCCACAAAGTTACCCCGACACATTTTCTATTTGTCCTACACAAAACAATCCCCAAGATTTCTGTGTACAGTTGGCCTCTAAAATCAAATGGAGTAAAAATCCCAACATAAAACCTGGTAATTACCAAGACATCCAAAATTTAGATTTACATTTTGGAATTGTCTTTTCCTTCCCTCTGTTTTGAAGGCAAACTTCAGATGTAACAAATGCAAAGCCCCTGGCACAGCCTCTGTGCTGTAAGCCCAACCTGTCATTTCTTAATACACATGCAGCAAAAGCTGAGGTGAGGCCAAGTGTTACCACCCTGATGCAACCCCAAATAGGCTGGGTGAAAACACCACAGAAGGAGCAAAATATTTGCTGTATCTCTCAGCTAAGCCTTCAGCAGGGATCCTGCAGATGCCTGATATTTACTCGCAAGACAAGCGCTTCAAACCATCTGTGCCAAGGTTTGCTATGCTTGTCTCCTTGGTAAGGGGAGGAATGCGTTTGCAAAGTAGTTTGCTGTTCAGAGAAAGGGCAGAGCTGGCCTGGTTTTGACCATATATGAGAATGACATGAATAGAAGGGTACATAATATCATTAACTTGAAGATGGAGTCAAAATATACGCCTTACTGACCTGAAAGGTATGTGAAGATTTGCACAGCCTCATTACCACTTCTCTGGATACGCTGTGACCAAGGCAACAGTTACTCCAGGGAAAAGTGCACCTTTAATATATACAGAGGTATCCCACACCAAGCAATCTGCCTGATGCATTTTCAAAATCACTAGGCTTTGTGGGTTTTTTAAATTAAAATTAAAAATAATTACAAAAATGACAATGAGTATGCTTCTTGAAGTGATTTTTTTTAAGCTTATTACCCTGCACCATCTTGTAGCAAATGCAGAAGAACCTGTAAAGTGGACAGAGATTGTACAAGGACAAAATATATGTAATATTTATCTGTGCACAGTTATTCTAAACAAAACACTCTGCTATGTTTTGTATTTAATAGACAATCTATTGAGCAGATCATGCATGCCACAGTGGTCTCAAAGCATACTGCTGACACCCTTGTTACAGACTCTTCCATGTTTAATAATAAAGGAGTGAATTCCAATTACAAAGTGCTAATGAACTTGCTTACCCACATGTCTGTGAGTGCACGTGTTCACACACACAAGTAAAACCTACCCAGATTACAGATTTTATCTATTAAAGCTAAACAGAGCTAGCAAGAAGTACCAAAGGCTGTACCAACTTCTATTTCCTTTTCAAACAAAACTAACCCCACATCACAGCTGAGAAATTCAAAATGCTTCTCTAGGTTTGCTGCCAGGCAATGCTGCACTGTGCAGATGGGAACAGTTGGTCACTTCTGAGAGCGCTGCCCTAGGAAAGAAAACAATGCTGTACAAGTTTGAGGGAAGTATAAAGTCTCACCACCTCAAACCAGCTCCAGCTGAATTCCAAGGGTAATGGACACTAATCCACATGCTCTTAAATCCTCAGGGATAGTATCTAGCAAGCACACTGAATAGCTGCAAGGCTTCTAAACTACACTAACTCTTGATCGTTACAAATGCGAGCACAAGCAACAGCACACCACCACCAAAACTACCTGTTCCATTTCATCAGGTTTTTGAGGGAACAGGTAGAAAGAAATGCATCTTGGGGGTGTGAGTACCCCAAGCAATTTGAAAATAAACTGCATTGCATCCAAAGTGCACAGGGAAAGAAATTCCTCAGTGCAGGCTACCTTCATTCTGACCCAAATCACTACAACCTCACCTCTGTTCAAAGAGTATCTTCAGCAAAGCCCTTCTCTCCAGAAGGAGCATTGCTCTGAGAGAACACAAAAGAGCCTCTCGCATTCTGTGGACAGCCAGTGGGTAGCTCCAGGCTGGAGTACTGAAACACCCTCTTTTATCACCAGAGAACTTGAGAGAGAAGGTGAGCCTTTCAAAGTTCTCCTGTTTCACAAGACAAACTAAAGCCAGGCAGACACTGCAGGTAAGTGCTCAACAGAGGGATAGATGCTTGTCTCCTACTTACCCTAAGGAGTAATACTTGATCAGGTATAAAACTCTTGCCCTTTTATGAAGGTCTCCAAAACACAATCAAAAAAGTACAGAATGCCTTTGTTTCCAATTTAATAATCTTTTTTTTAATAAGTTTTCCAGTATATAACAAATTAGAAAGATTATAGTAGTTCCCTGCCCTCCCATTCTGCTAAAATGTTCCTCTGAAATACCACAGGAGAGATGAAAATATTTACACTTGCTTCCACACTTTTTTTATAGTCTTTTCATATTTGTAATGCAATAAAAACTGAGCAGAGGGGAACAGCTGCTTTTTCTGACTTAACTACAGCTTTCCAGAATGGTCTGCAGTATTTCCTCATAAATGCAGCTGTGAGTTGCATTATTAATACACTGCATGCACTCCACCACAATGGTAAAACATTCCAGTACAAAAAGAAATAGCATTAAAAGATACATAAATTTATAGTTAGAGTCAATAGAGATCAATATCCACCTTTGCATCAGGAATAACTTTGGGGTTTTGCCCCCTAGAGCACGTTATGATTGGATACTCAAAAGCATTTTCCTGTACTTGTTAAAACCAGCTCCTCGTAGACTATGTTGTAGGTGTTTAAAAAAAAATAAAATAAAAGGCTCTATTTCAGATTAGAATGCTCCCAGAGCATTAATCTGGTTCCAGTTCTAACACGGAGAAAGATATCTTTTATTATTTCCCTCACACTTTTCCAGTAGCACGTATCTCTGAAGACTGCAGGATCTGCCTTTCTTACTCTGCTTTCCCTCCCTCTCCCCCGACACACTGAAACATACTACAATTATGATTAACCACCTCAGTTGTACTTTACCACAAGAGAAAGTAGTGTTTTTTATGATACTTATGCTGCACTGCATTAAGACTCACTCAAAAGAACTCATTCCTCTCATCCAACACTTGCAAAACCTCAACGGGAGCTGCAAAGGCCAAAGTGATTTGCATCTAATTTGGTATTGCAAACACGTCACTGTGCATCTTCTGAACACTGATGTTTAGTTTACATCTTTTTATTACAATTATTACAATGCAGTAAGCTACTGATTCTGAGGAACAGTTATTACTGTCCAAATATCCAGCTAGCACTCCAGTTCTATACATTCTGCCTACCACCCGCTGGTGGCCACCTCATCTCTTGGAATCTACGAAAAAAAATGTTGGTGTTGGGGTTTTGGTTGGTTGTTTTGTTGGGGTTTTTTTTTATTTGGAGAAGCATCTGTGAGAATGAATCCATCTTTGAGTAAGTAACTCCCACAATTGAGTTCAATGTATATTTAAGCTCCAGAGAGTTTGGGCTTCTGCTCTTGGTTTCAGCACAGCTGATTTCCTTCTATCACAGCCTGCAGAACCGGTACGGAAGTTTCCAGCAAAACAAACAAGGCACAGCACAGTGTACTACAGCTCAAAGTAGCTCATTGAACCATGCATGCCTCCCATCACATGCATGGAGCCTCTGTTTATATTAACTCCCTGATAGAAAAGCTTACTATGCTAAAAGGAAGCTATTTTGGTACTACAAATCCTGGCAAAAGCTTGTCCAACAGTCTTCCTCTAACAGAAGTATGCGTGTGTGTTCTCCAGCATGCTTGCCCTGCCACTCCTGAAACACTGACCGTGCTAGGTCATCTCCTGGCTTGGCACATCAGGAGAAGAGAAGCTACTGATGGAATAATTTCTACCCTACCTGAGCCATGCAATCTTTTACCTGGTTTGCTTTGCCAGAGACCTGCCAAGTGCTCATCCCACAGAGGCTCACCAGTGTTCTCCATCTCCAGTCTGTGACCAGAACTGGTCAGCACAGTTTAATCACGCTGTGCATCCGCAGACTGTCTCTTTGGAAGGTACAAAGTGAAACCCCACAGTTACCTACCATGTTACCTCCTTATTGTCTCCAGAAGTAACACAGCAGCAGCAAGAATGCACAGACTGTGGAAAGATTACCTTTCACCTCACACCCAGTCATTTTAGATTTTCAACTACAAAATAGCAGATTTAATTACAGTCATTAGTTGCTTACAAGTTCTTTTCCTTCCCCTATCTCCTTCAAACTTTGCTAATCTCTGACTGCTCTGCTCATAAACCCTATCTGACCTTTCTTTTTTAAGAGACATTTTGTTTTCCTGTATAGCTTTAAAGAACAGTCTTTAACAAAAACTTCACCCTTTTTTTAGATAAGGAGACAGCTTTATTGTCTCACAAAAAATGGATGGTAAAAGACAAAAGACAGGGAGGAAATCTGCTCCGTTGAAGGTATGGTGGTATTTCTAGCATTGTCTTCTAGGGATCGATGCAGAACACCTTACAGTGAATTAGACCCCGTAAAACAGCACTGAAAGGAAAAACAAGCAAAACAACCCCATATTTTTCTCTCTATTTAAGAAGAAAAACTGGGGACATGCAAGTGAGACAGAAAGAGTTGTCTTTTTTTTACTCGTGTCACCATCAAGGTGATTGTAACGGCTGGGATAACAACTGGTAAGGAGCTCACCTTACAGAACCAGCACCCTGACCAGCCTTCCAGCAAACTACTGTGTGAAATAAGCAGCAAACCCATCCCAACCTTCCCTGTGTTCCCCTGCCCCTTTCTGAGTTACTTCCTCCAAATAACAAAAAGACTTGCTAGAAAAATCTAGAACTCATCAGATATTGAATCAATTATTGACCACCCTGAGGCCAACGATAACTTGCTTGGATTACCTGCTCAGCACTCCCGCTGTGAAGAGAATAATGCAGCAACTATGTTTTAGTTGCACATTTAACTGGCTGCTCCGTCAGCTCTGGACCGAGTCCATAAATCGCTTACTCTCCAGCATAATTCACATTACAAATAAGAGCCACTGACCTTTAAGAGGGAGAAGAAAGAAAAAAACCAAACCAGAAAACAAACCCAAACCAACAGAAAAAGAAACCAAACAAAAAGAGCAAACCAAAGTCTGGTTTAGCTACAAGTACAACTTTCTAAAGCACAAGTTGAGGCATTTTCAATTATCTCTTATCAAATACTCAGTGAAACACAGGAGATTAAATTAAGTGCACTTCAAGTGAGTAATTTTCTACAGAATCAAGCAGTCTCAAATTGCTCAGCAACTTGCTAAAGAGGAGAAAATCCTGCCCTTCTGTCATGTAAGCAAAAGGCAAGTACAAATGTACTATATATCACGCTCATATGACACAAAGGCTTTTCTAAGATTAATATTATCTTATCATTAAGAACATAAAGATACTAATGTTTACTAAGTAGGATTTAGCACACAAGAAACAAAATCCTTTGTGCTTAATTTCTTGAACGTGCATTAACAAAGTCCAAGACCGCCTCTGGGAATTTCCCAAAGCACCAAAGACTCCATCCCTTACCCAGATGCAGGCAAGTCAGCAACCTCCAGCTCTAATTTCTCAAGTTTTATCATCGTTGATCGTGTTGCTGTCACAGAGTAACATCCCCATTTTTCTTTGTTTAAAGATTAGAGTAACAATAACCTCAAAGACTGCCAGACTAATTGCACCTTCATCCAAAAAGAAGTAACGTGGGTCTAAAAGATCTGTCCCAAACTATCCCCCTGCTCCCCTAGATGCAAACAATATTATAGTTGCCACCCTTCCTTGCGCTGGTTCAGCACTGAATGCCAGAATTAAACCCTATAAGCTAAATAACCACAGTAATTTTTAGTAATTTTAATTTTTGACCCTTGCATTGCTGCTGTTTTCTACCTGAGGTACCATCACACGACGTGCTTTGGCAAAACCTGCATCATCATCATCAGGCTCTTTCAGAACCCTGATTTGATGTTACCTTTTATAGACCTGACCTTATAGAAAGCCTGCCAACATGAAAACCAAAAGACTTGGTTGCATGAGGGCAGATAGTGCATTTCAGAGGCCTCTGAGTTCAAACTCAAACCTGTTTCATGGTTGTGCCCTGGGGGATGCATTAAAGACTCCAGCCTTTCTTCATTATTTGAATATCCTAAAGCCTGTGTCACTCCCTGATCATTTAAAGATATTTAAATATTAAAATAAATATCGAATGGCAAATTCGAAAGGATAAATTGTACATCTAAAGCTTTATGGTTAAACTAAATAGCTCTGATTTAACTCCTTTGAGGGAAAAATATATACC
>JANIJG010024562.1:51776-66280 GCA_024611175.1 Megaceryle torquata
ATATACCCTACCTACTAAATTCTCAATCTTGGACAAAAGCTGTTTCTGCATTACCCTGGTCCTACGCTCACACTACCTATGTTGGTAGGATCACGGTCCAAATCTACCCTGCCCTATGAGGGGCAGATATGCAGGGAGATCTGTTGCATCACAAACTCTTCAACAGCAATCAGCACTTAAATCAGCAACCTCAGCTGACAGGACAAACAGAACAGTGCAGAATTTATGGGTTTAGTATTTCCCTCTTCTGCAGGCAGCCAAAATGATCTGACACATTTATGCACATCAACTTTAGCAGCAGATGTCAAGCAAGTTAAGTGTTTGTCTATTTTTTTTCCCCCCTCCTCATACTTAACATCTTCCAAATGGAATTCCAGAACATTTCCTGGCTAGAAATGATGTATGATGTTTTCAAGAAAAGGGAAAAATATAATAATAATAATAAATATACATTCTTCAGGCCAATCCAGCAGTTAAGGAGAAAAAATGTTCTTCCTCACAGCAAATGCAAGGCAAAGGATACTGCATGGATTATCTGAGGTTCACAAGAGTCCAGAGAATGGAAATATGCATATCCATCTTCTCCATAGGATGGACTGCTCTTTATTTCACACTGCCACAAGATTGGTAGAACATATAATGTCTTCCTCTAGAAATGAAGGGCCTTGGCAGAGATCCTGCAACTCAGAACTGATCTGGTTTCCCCAGCAGACTGGTTTTCCTCAAACTTCACCCTGAAACTTTTGGGATGCACACTGGACTGTCCCCAAATTCACTCTTTGGGATTCCCCAGAAATGAGATGAACGCACTGAAATACACAACGCCAGCAATTCTCACATACAGCAACTTCAAAATGAGCTGCATTTAATTGATTTTTGATACACTGACAGACATTTCAGCACGGGAGCAAAAGGTCTGCTTCCCAGTGCACCAGGTCTATAAAATAATTACTCCACATTACTTCTCATGGCATGTGGGAGAGCCTGATTGTGTAAAACACTGACAGTTCACTCAGTTGAACTAACTTCATACATTTCCAGCAAAAGCACCACACAGAAGTATGCTGAAGACTTATTTCTTGCAAAAATCTTTCCACAGGGGGAAAAAAAAAAACCCAACCAAACAAAAAACCCAACAAAAACTATCAAAAAGCATAATATATACTTTATGTTAATGGAGAGAGCTTGAAATCATCTCCTCTGGAATTCAAAATGAACCAGGACATGCAATAACACCGCATGGTGTGTTCCTTTTCCAGCACTAAGAGATGAGGCCGCCATCCACGCTACTTAACCCTATCCCCTTCCTTGAGAAATGACATTTTAAATACAAAACACGTTCTCTCATCTTCCAGTGTTCAGAAGCACATATTGGAAAAATCCTAATGGCAAACCACAAGCACAGAATAAAGAAATGCATCTACAAGGCAAGGACAGAACAGGGGCACGCACGCCTCCCTGAATACCAGGCTGGTATAATGAACTCAACAGACAAAAAAAAGACAAAATAAAACCAGATCCAGAAACAACAATTAACCTCTCCTGCAGCAGTTAACAGGCAACACCCTATTTCCAAAGAGTTATTTTAAATACTGAGCAGCTCTTTACAGATAAGTTTCTAGATAATGCATAGCCAAGCCCTTCTTTCAAAGGGGAGGCTGCATTGCCTGCCTTTGCCTCTCAACTACTGATGCTTTTTCCTTCCTGTACTTCCTTTCATGAAGCCTCAGCCCCAAGGAAAAGCTCACACTCTTTTCCTCAGTGGAAAATAACCCCCGACCATCTGGTAGCTTGCATGAGCTCAGCTCTCCACAGCTTACCCCAGAAGTCAGGCAACATTCACAATTTTTTTCCGGCAGTATTTCCACCCCCCAGTATAAACATTTCCAATTAGAACACTTACCTCACTCTTCAAAACAAGTATTTGTAACATCCTATTTCAATCCCCAGGGCTCTGGAACTGCCATGGTTCAGGGATACTTGGGGACTGGGAGGGTGTTTTGGTTGGGATTTAGGGGTTTGGTTTTGTGCTATCAAAACAGGTAACTAACATCCCACTATGTTTACATAAACAAGCAGCAGTGTCTTAACACAAACAAGCTTTTTGTTAAATTAGGTTCAACTTCTAATAATAAAAATAGAAGAATGGAAACACCTGGAGCTGGGGAACTTTGAGGCAGATGTGCTCTTTGTACTTGCTCTCAATGGATTTCTTCCTCTCAAATTTTCAAATCACTTTTTGAATTCTTGCAAACTTTCACCATAGCTTAGCCCAGTGTTCAAAATAGCTTAGGGTAGGCGGTCCTGTAGCTGAACTGTGCCACGTGGTAGTCCAGAACTGCTCCAAACATTTCAGATACAGGCACACCACTGTACAATGATGTCTGATGACTTGTTCATCTTTCCCCTGGTGATATCTGCCATTCAATTTGCTGTGCATTACTTGATCCTACTGAGCGTCAAGCTCCTGCTTTCCCAGAGTTACCCAGAGGAGGATGATCCTGGAGCAACAACTGAGTGACAAGATCCAGGTCAGAGCCTTTCAGGGTAGAACTCTACTAATTTCATGTTTCCCATGTGTACACTCACACTGAGCTTCATTTACAGTTTTGTGGTTTAGTTAAGCAGGATTGTAAGGTAGTTGCACAATTCTTTAGAGCTGGCCCTTAACTCCTCTGAATAAATTACTACATTACCTCACTCTCTACCTGCTCTTCCAGATCATTCATGCAGCCAACACAACAGGCAGCAGCAATCTCATTTTTTCAATAGGCATTACAGGGTTTCCAGCTTTCCACACTTGATTCCCTATTCCAAAATGTATTTAGACTTAGAAGTTACCATTTAATTTGACATTTAGGGCTACAGAACACAGTGCTTTTCTGCAAGGGGGAGAAAGAAAAAACAAAAACCAACTAACCAAAAGAACCCCACCGTCTTACTCATGCTCTTCATTTTTGGCAGTCTCTCTCCAAAACACTTTGTCTCATTACAGAGATCATTATCCTGAGATGATGCAGCCTGCACGCAGGAATGAGCTCTGTGCCGTTATGTCTCTCTCAGTAACAGACCCGATTCCAGTTTCACACTGTTATGACACATCACACTTCGTCCTTATTCTATTGCTCTTGACTCCATTAAGAATGACAGTTTGATCTATTACCAAGGACTTGGCTCAAAGGGAATGCAAAAGAAGGAATTCCAACTTCAAGATAAGCACTGAGCCATATTACTTAGAAAACTAGAGTAAGATTGTTCCAATGATTTCAGCACAAGAAAAAAATAAAAGTCTTTTTCCACCCCGACAATACACATTTTGGCTTTTGCCAACAGATTTTCTGTCCCATTTCATAAAATTTCAAGTCTAGCTACTGCTGTCTCACTGCAAGGTGAGCTAATAATCCAGTGGGCCTCCCACCCCAGTGACCTCTGAAGCACGGGGATTTCATTTGAAGAGTTAACAAAACAGAGATCGCAGAGCCGGTGAGACTGTGTGTTTGAGCAGAGTTGTAGATGAGGGGAGAGAGGAGAAGCAGTGAAGCAGCTGGGTGCTTACACTGGAAAAGAAATGTAACTTGCTGGCTTACGTCTAGCAAGGAGACGGTGCAGGCCTTGCAATTAAGTTACTGAAGATCAGTAAAGGAGGAATTTCTCAGAAGCTAGAAGTACGTGGCTGAAGTTTAGATTAGTGTCTAAGAGCTAACAGGCCCAAGATGAAATCAACAGCCACAAAGTGAGGGATGAAACTTCCTGTCAGTGCATCTCAGTTTCATGCAATGCACAGTTACAGTACCAGATACGAGTGAACTTATCTCTGTGTCCATCAGTTTCAGCAGCTGAAACTTTTTTATTTAGTGCAATAAAGAACACACACAAACAAAAATCTGGGTCTAATTATGAAAACATTCTGTAAAATAACCAATAAAAGGGTTTTTTCTTAAAATGTTATTAAACATTTCTGAAGCACAAGAGCACAAGATGCACCTGACATGCTATAGCTACTAGGCCACAAGAAAAGGAGGCGACGGATCAACTGAGAAAAGGCAAATTTGAGGCACACAAGGAAATACCTCACCAAGTGTCTGTGTAAGTCTGGATGTTAGGATTAGAAAGCTTTCGAGGGGTGGAATCAAGGGAGTGATTATTCCCCTATACAGTGAAGTACCTTAACTCCTCCTGCTGTTACACACATCTCTTCACACCACACGCTGTCAAACATTTCAGCAGAAAATAGGAGACCCCAGCACTGGGGGGCTGGAGTTCACCTCATCACTGCTTATCACATCTAGTAGCTGGAAACTGCCTTAAAACAGAAACGTGAATTTCTATTCTTCATATCATCTCTGTTTTGTAGCCATATGGCATCATTCATTAGCACAGATTTCCTGAAATACTTAAATGGGAAGGTAATGGTGATGTGGGATGGAAGGTAGAGACAACCAAATATGAGCAACTATCAGGAGTTACAAGTTAATTTTTATTTTTAATATTTAGGGAAAAATATCTTCCTTCTGATTTTCTTAGTGGTTATCCAGTTTCACCTGTCTTCTCTGATTTTAACAGAAATTACTGCTTGGAGCAATTCAAGAGAGAGTCAAAGACTCATATCCCCCCCTTTTGAACTCAAAACTGTGAATTGTAGATTGGTTTTAGTCTGGCTTCTTCACACAGGTAACTTTTTTTCCCTTCCTTTTTGTCCCCTCCCTAATTACAGACAGAGGGGAGCGGTGCTAGACCTCTGTGTGCCCTTTTTCATTTGCCTAATTGCTGTTTCTGTTCTGACTCCTACTCATGAGCATTTTGGAGGCCCATCTAAAACATTTGGCTGCCAAAATGTTTATTTTAATGACTTTTCAACCCATTAAAATGTGTTCATTACGGCACCATTAACAATCCCTTCACACATCACACTTCCACAGCCTTTCCCCTGGTAGCACATCCTCCTAGGTAGGGTATTTTCAGCACTTCAGTATTGGGAGGCAGGGAGAAGTCACCTGAGAAGTGCAAGTACACAGCTCGAAGGACACAAGCAGCACAGGGCATGTGGACCTTGGCTTTCAGAAGTACAGAGCCTGCACAGTTCTCTCCGTGTTTGCTCTGAAAGTACACGGCTTTTGACAGTCGCCCAGTAACACCAGTTTGCTTGCACGGGGACTGTGACAGTCGTAATGACACGAACCTGTCACTTTAGTCCAGCAGCAAGGAGAAGATGGGCTAAGGGAGACTGCAGTAGAGGATGCAAGGAGGTCAAAGAGAAGGGAATAAAAAAAAAACCAGAAGCAGCAGCAGCCTGTGCTCCAGAGTCTCTTGTCACTCCAAATAAATTGTTGCAGGAAAGCCCGCTCCACAGTGTGAATGGATAAATGTGACTAAACTTATTTTTAATAATAGAATCTTATTTTACCTGCAGACTGAGCAAGTTTGGTCTGGAGAGTCTCTTCAAAGAATGCACAACTCAATTATGATCAATCATGCTTTAAAAAAAAAAAAGCATCTGTTGATGTACTTTTGCAAATAAACTTCTCTGATGTTAGGTAGGAAAAAAGAATCTCCTCTCTAAGCACCAAAATTCTCTTTTAGCACAAAAAAAATCTTATATAAAAATTACTAAGGGCTAAACAAAGAGACAGAATCAGTCTGCCAGGTGTCATTTTCACTCGGCCCATAGTTAAAATATTAAATAACATACATACAAACTTAATCACCCTACAACTGCTTTGTCCTCACTATATACTAGAGTACACAAAACAATCTCGAAGGAGCAGGAAAAGCAGTACCAACACCCCGAAGAAGTAGCACTAATCTGTTACTGCCTGGAACACAACTTATCCACCCCATCGGATTGTGCAGCCACCCAACACCTGCAGCAAAAACGTGGTGCTATCAGAAGCTCACTATGAAGATAGAAGGTCTTCCTAGAGGTCTTTTCCAACCATAGTAATGCTATGATTCTTTTCTGATGCAACTTGAGAAAATGTTACATTTTACTGGGATTTAACCAACCCAGGGCTGTCCACTGCCTAAATAAACCTTGCCAAGGAAAAGCGTTTGGTTTGTGCAACTCCCAGGTGTGACTGTGCCATTAATTCTTCTAACAGCTCTCAACAAAAAGGAAACATCCACAGATTTTGATCCACGCTCTCAATCCAAGGGGACAAAACCCCCCAGATTAGTATCAACAGCAAACTAGACAGGGCACACTCAGCACATTGGTTATTGGTACTAACCAGCACAATGGTTATTAATACTTAAAATATCTTTATGTTTAGCATATGATGGAGGAGAAGACAACAATTTATAGGTTTCCCTAGAAACACAATAAACTGCCTTCACTCCTGTAAAAAGAAAGACTGATTTAAATATAACTACAGAAGAATGGAGTGAGGGGAGTATTATTCTTGAAATGTTTATATTTCTAAAATAAGAGGCCCACGAGCATGTTCTTAGAAGATGAAATCAGCTAATGACAGGTTTCAGGTACAATACTGCTTCCTCCAGAATAAGAAGGCCAGTCAGTATTTCTCATTCTCTAACATATTTTTGCAATCAGTTACAAGAAGAACAAGAAGATGTAGGAGACCATTTCACTGAGCTGTATTCCCTACTGCCCTCATTTCCTAGTGTTTTGATTTCAGGGAGTTGAAGAGAATATAATGTGGTCTTCCAAACCCTCTCTCTCCAACACTGTATTCAGAAAGCTGGAAGACAAGTGCACATGATGGAAGAGCTTTACCACTTGAATCTTTAGCCTTTCCATACTTGATCCCGCCGATCCCCTCATTCTTCAGCAGTTACCATCGCTGGCCTTCCCGCTGCTATTTCATATTGCTATCCATGTGCCATGAACATCTTTTTAAATGGACTGGACAGCTGCAAGAAGCCACGAGAAACTTCATTCCTTTAAGCACTGACATAGAAGCAAGAACAAAATCCAAGTACATTGCTCATTCACAGTGAATAAAATGAACCCCTGCACACGCCCTTCGTTTGGTCACCACCAGAAATCAGTACAAGACCAAGTACAAGTACAAGTCCCCCTCTGCCCCTCCAGATGCAGCAGCCAGGGAAAGGGGAGGCCGGCTGCCCAGGGACTGCCGGGCGATGGCAGCGCTCGCTCAGCCAGCGACTTCACATCTACTTGAAAAATCTCCTGCCAAGTGCCAGCCACGAGGATTATAGAGCTTTTTATCTGCTTTACAGCAAACAAAGCAGTTGCCAAGGTAAAGCCACCGTGTGCAACACAGCAGGGTTACAAACGCACAACGGCAAACTTAAAAGGTAACAGGAATAACAACAAAGTACTACCCACCTCTCTCCTGCCACTATAAGATTATACTGGAGTCAAAGACACTCATGCTGGATTGAAAGCAAGGGATAAAGAGAAAGAGAAGCGGATAATCTCTGGTTCTGTAGGGGATTCTGCTATGCAGACAGACCTGCCTCGTGCCCCTAACATCAGGGCTTGCCTTTGCTAGGGGCTCTTCCCCCTGCTACATACTCCTGTTATGCTCCCATTTACAAGGGATTATGACAACCCACTTCTATCAACAACACTCACTAAACATTATCATTCAAAATTAGCTTCAGATCACAGCAATCGCAAAACATATTTCATCTACATCATGTTAATTCCAGTCTTTTTTTTTTCTTGTCAGATTTGTTGGGACAGGGATGAAAAGCAGGCTATGAGAAAATGAGGTTTTACAACAAACCCCAACTAATGCTCAAATCTGCAACCAAGAAGCCTTCCTATCTCTTAAATCTCTTGTTATCCCCCATTAAGGGCAGGGATTTACCAAGCAGAAATTAAGCACCAGGTACAGCTGTACACTGGTCCCAACATGCTTTCATCACCGTAAATCCATTTGGCGTGTTGCTGTCCCCACGATTTTCTTGCAAAAGTGGGCTTCCAGTTCTGGTTTATGTTTAACACTTGCAAGCGTTGTTTGTTATCTCTGCTGGGAACCAAAATATAGGACAATATGCATTTAATCTATAGATTAGCATAAGAAGCATAACCAATTTTTCACAGCACTCAAGAGAAAGCAGCTGAAAGATGGATGAATGTAACAGATACGTTCATTTCCAAGTAAAATACAAAACAGAGGAAGTGATATTTTGATCAGAGTTCTTTCACTTCAAAAAGATTAGGAAGATGCAGTGAGGGTTGGGTTTGTTTTTGGTTTTCCCCCAAGATGCTGGATGTCTCTTTTTAATGAAGACCCCTTTACATTCATTGTAGCAACACCAGAATGAAAAAAGAATTTTTCTAGCTCTGCCTGACCCAGTTAGGAAATTATAGTCAGGTCACATTTAGACTTCCAGAGATAACTTAAACTGAACATCAAAAGCTAGACCAACCTAATTCTCTGTGCTTTGTTAAACCTAAAAGTTAGTTCAGTCCAGAGGACTGGCTCTCATGTGTTCTAAACATTTCTGGCTCTGCCACGAACCCGCTCCATGACTGCAAGCAAATTTCACCATTTCCCCCATACTTTCTGCTTGCCTGCTCTGCATTTTGTCCGAGAACCCAGGTAAACAGGAACCCAGATCATGAAACCACCTTGCTGACCATCCCAGACAGAACTACATCAACCACCCTTTCAAGTCCCCTTGATTTTTCCACCAACATAACAAACACCAAGACACTGTCCTGAAGCAGAACATGATCCCAGAGCAGAGACTTCAACTCCAAGATGATCCAGGCAAAGCTCATCCCTGACATACCACTACCTACAGATGTGCGTGGCTAACTTAGCATCTTCAGACTCCCTTTACCAGCATTTTGGCAGCGTGATTGAGCAAATTCTGTGGCATGAATCTTAAAGAGGTTAGATTTGTGCCCCCCATGAGTGCTGCTCTTCACTGCCTGGAAAAGGAGGAAGGCAATCAGCTGAGGTGGAGACACAAGGGCAAGATTAATCCAGCCCCAAGTCTCTACATGTAGCTCATAAAACAACTGCTCCTTTTCAGCCAAAGCCTCCAGCTGCCACCATCATGCAATTCCAGCAATACTGTCAGTTAAAAGACTTGAGTTAGCAGAGCAAATCAAACCAAAACCTGCACAGGTCACAGTCCATCCTCTGGTTACATTCGGTGTGACAGGAGGAGGTGTAAACCTCTCCATGCAAAAGCTGCGCCGTCCATCTATTTGGTTTGAATGCTTATGTGACAGTAATCAGAAATTAGAAGCTTTTTCTCCCCTATCTAAAGCTCTTTCTGTGAAATTCTTTTGAAGATGATGTCAACCACACTACCCACATGCATAATGCCTACAGAAGAAGAAACTGTCAACTTCTACCAGCCTCCCAACAACAAAAATGACACCACCCGAGCTCTGAGGTTCAATCCGATTCAAGTCAACCAACCTCCTGAACCATGCTCAGCAAAACATACTTTCCTTTCTCAGGAAGCCCTTCTTCCCCCCAACTACAAGTAAATTAGAGCACTGCTCTGAGTGACTAGCTCTTCTGGAAACAGATGTATTTTCTTTAAGTGACATGACAGACTGATCTTTGAAGATGGCAAAATTAATGCCTTCATTTTCAGCCCGTATACTGAAGATTTAGCTTTCCACATGTCTATTACTAGACAGCAAAAATAAGTATAAAACCCTGACAGTATGACAAATATCAGTCAGAGGTAATGGGTTCACTCTAAATGCAAACTTAATTAGAATGGAATTGAAAAGTTAAGAAGCTATAAAAGAAATAATTAATAAAATATTGCCAAAGAGTACAGATAATGGATAAAAACCATCTACCCATTTTCTCCCCTCTCCTTCCCCTAAGTCTTTCCCTGAAGTCTGATGCTTCTACAGACATTTTGCTCATTCATGCGTTTGTTAAACTGTTTTGAGTGCTGTAAGGCTCTGCTCCTGGGATACAGTTTCTTCTTCTGGTATAAAAATTTTCTACAACCAAATACACTCTTAAAGGCCAGAAGCAATTTCCTCCCTCACACTGCGGGTTTTCGAGTGCACATCTCACAGTTGCGAGACTCTGGGTGACCCCTAAGTAAGAGGATGGTGAGGACATCTTTAGAAGCAATATGGTCCAGGCCTTCAAATGACTGCTTCATAAAGACCTGCTGATGTAACCCCACAGTTGATTTACAGCAAATGTAATACTGAAGATTGCACCATCTACAGACTAATGAAGTGGCAACATAAAGCAAAGCCAGCCTTGCGTATGAAATACCTTTCAATCAGGAGATGAGCGACTGTCCAAGCAGCAATTTTTCTCAATAGTTTAATTTTTACTTTGAAATCTGTGTTTATATTTTTTTCTTTTAGAAGTAGTAACAGATACTGAGTAACAATGGGTGCTTTTAAAGATGCTGTCAAGACAACAGTCTACGATTCCAGCTTTCCTCAGAGCTGACAAGAGAAATTTTATGTATTTCTACTGGGTAAAATTTAGAGTCACCATGCTTGCCCCAGCCCCCAGAAAGGAATTCTTGCATTTAATGAGCCCTTTTCCCCCTTTTTGCGTTCAACTACTACAACCCAGTCAGAGTTCAGAAGCAGCGCTGCAAGTAACAAAAGGCATCATTTATTAGTACCTGAAATAAGCAAAATACCTCATCTGTAGGTCAATATCCATTTCATTTGAACACCACACAGTTGAAGATCAATTATTCATGTGGTTTAGCACAATGCAAAGTTTTGAAGTAGCTGCACATCTGCTTGTTCTCAAAAATCGATGAAGAAACTGTTCTTTTGTGCAAGTGCTTTATTTAATCTCTTGCTCGCTGTTAAATAATTACCAAAAGAAAAATGAACACAACTCCCTGCTATCAGCAAATAATATTGTATTGAGGACTTCTGATCTATTTTCTTTGTCCTCATATTCTTACAAATTATGTATGTGAGAAGCAGATGATGAGCGGCAATTTGGCAACATTTCCCCATCTGCTATTTGCAGATATGGTCAAATTCAGAGAGTTGATTAAAGATTAAAAGACAGGGACCGATACCGTTGAAGCAAAGAGCCATCTTCTTCCCTGTCATGACCATAAATAAGTAACTTTAGTAGCTTACTCCCAATGCAATCGTAAAATCTCTTAACATCTTAAGAGCAACACACCTTGCATTCATAATACACCTCTACAGCTTCTATTTTAATTGGCCAAGAGATATTAAAATCAGATCAGCTTTGTCAGAATGCCACAATCACAACAGGCTACTCAAAACCCTAGTCAGGAAAAAAGTGTAACCTATCTACCACTCTAAGAAACAGAAATTACAACTGAAAGCCTCTTCTAGAAGGGTTTGTGTAACTTCTGGTCAGCTTGCAACAGCTTTTACCTTTATTACATATCTATTTAATTAAGTAATATTTAAGGGTGAATGAAGAATATGATGATCTTGACAGCTCCCTTTCATGACTACCTCGATAGCAGGCTCTCTGGTTGTTGGCCAGACTACATCTCCACCTCTGCAAGAGCCAGCCCATGCCACAGTACCACCCTCCTTCCCCTGGGCTCCCCGACCCTCTCCTCTGCAGCCCGACATCAGCTGCCTCCCCCATTTACTGCACCAAAAAAGATGTTAAACTGGAACTTCTCCCAAGATGTGATTGGGGTGTATGAAGCAAAGGTTTCTACTGAGCTCTGAAAAATCGGTAACCAGAGTTTGCTCTTTCACAACAAGGTCAAAAAGCACCACGCTGCTTCCCCTGCTCCCCGAGACCGCAGTTGTGCTGTGCCAAGTCCAAAACCTGCACCAGGCTGCTGCACAGCAGCTCGCTGTGGCTGGCTGCCAATTAGAGCAACACTGGTGGAGCTGAGCTTCCTGAGATGCTGGTCGCCAGCTGCCCCTGCCCGCTGCTCCTCGGCCAGACGAGAGCGATCGACAGAAAATCAGAACCGCTCAGAACACAGAACACACACCAGAAGACAGCGCTGTGGAAGCTACTGGAGGACGCTGTGGGAGAGAGTGAGGGGGGACTATGAGCTGACAGATGGCCAACTCCATCCTCCCTCAAAGGGAGGACGTCGAAAGTTGACAGTTACGTGAGCAAACTGTGGACTCTCAGCTCCTAACTGCAAAACTGAACTGCACTGAGACTCTATCGGCACTACTCAGTGGCCAAGATATTTTTGGGGTTTATATCACTTCATATGTATTCCATATATATTATTGGAGTACTTTATAGCATGCATCTATACACAATGGACTTTGTAATTTTATAGACAACATTCCTAGCCCAAAATTGCTTCAGATAAATACTTAGGAAATTATTATTGCACAGCAAGCTAAGGATGAATACTGTTATTAGGTACAAATTTATCAATAAAAGCATGGATAATTTTATAATGCTGTTTAAATAACAATATGCCCTATGTACCTTCCACATCACCTACCTTACAGGGCTTCCTGTAAAAGAATCCATTCTGCTGAGTGAAGCTCTTGCTTTTTGAGCCAGCAGGTCTCTTCTTGCTCAAAAAGTCAGAAAAATTTTCCTAATCACCTTTTTTTTTTTTTTTCTTTTTCCTATTGATAATAAATTATCCTCAGAGATACTTATGCAAATGTTTCCATTATGAAACCTTGCTGTGCATTAGGCACTTCCACTTCCCAAAACTCATTTGGCTTAAGAGGAGGATAATTATTACTACTTTTACCACACAGGCTATGCCTGAGATTTACCATGCAGATGCAGGGAAGGTTTAGCATCTTAAAACTAGCATTTTCATACAGGTATTTGTCTAGAAAATTAGACTGCTTCCAACTTGTATTTAGGTTTTTATTTTGGAACCTCTCTCCTCTTCCACTGATAGACATTCTTGTCACATTTACACATCAACTTGGCTGATGCCCAGATGTGGGATATTCTTCAGTCCTAAATGAAGCATAATGCATATAGACATCTCAAATGCCATTAAGACATCAAATGGTTGATGCATAAGACTTTCTAAATTAATAATTATTTTTAGTTAAATTAATTTGCCCAATTTGATTAGCTACTACACAGGCAAACACATATCTGAAAAGCAGTTCAGCAAGGAAAATTACTATACAATTTTATACAATCTAATCTCTCCAAAGTAAAGTAATGGTAAAGGAACTAAGTACTAGGCAGAGACTTACACATTTGCCTAGAAATGCACAATTAACTGTGAGCCTTACTAATTCCCAGCTCAATTGCTGAAAGAAATGTGATAATTTACAACATACTGAAAAAAATTTAGCTATGAAACCAGAGAATATTAACAGATGGGAGCTTAAAAAAATAAACAAAAAACAAAGCCACTGTTCTACTATTTGACTGGAAAGGATAAAAAGCTTTGAACTGGACAGAAAAATGTACAGCCATGTTTGAGTGGTCGGTTTAGGGTTGAGGGTTTGTTATTTTTTTGCTTCGTTTTCTTGCAATCTTCCTGCTTTTCACTAAGATGCATTAAATAGTTTGAAGGATGCTGAACACCCTTGGTTTAGGAAACAGCAGCATTAAGTGTTTAAAGACTACGAACGCCAATGGCTTTGTCCCATTATAAGCATTTTAAATTCCCAAACACATTCTGTTTGAAAAAGCTGGCATCTTATTTCTTTTGCTGGACATTGCTACTGGTTTGGTTTGGTTTTTTTTCTTATCTACCATAGTAACATCATCATAAATACAGAATTCTAACTAAGTTTTAGATGGTGGCATACATTTGAATCTGCATCACAAACTTCTGAGTTGAGAGTTCCCTTTCTGCAGGGAAATTTTGATGGACCTGTCAACGAGACTGAGAGCAGTCTCTTCAGAGAGCAATACACAAAACAGAAATTGCTTGAAATTGAGAATTTGGGCATCTAAAATTCACATATTCCTTTAGTGCCTTTCCCACCCCTCCTTTCCTTTCCAGTAAGGAAGGCTGCACACAGACTTATAATAAAAGTTTTTCCATGTTTTGGGTTAAAAAGTTAGTGGTTTAACAGTATCAGAAAGGAAAACAAACCTTCCTTCTGCAGAACAAACCAAGGGAGTTTCTTATATATTCTCCTATTTTGAGCAGTCCTGTGAACTGAAAGGAATGATGGACCAAAAAGATGGCCTGTGTGCAGCAGCAAACACTAAGCAGATGTCGTTTTGCTGCCTACAGGTTCATTGGTGGGAAAAGTCTTTGCTAAACATACAATAATAATTAAACTCCACAAAATAGGGAAATCATCTGGGTTTGGTTTTTAAATGGGTCGGGAGGAGAAGCAGCCTCCCTTGTGAAATACTTTCCAGCAAAGGCAGCATTATGCTACATCTGACAAGGATTACAAAGGTCAAACTATACAGCAGTCTGAAAATAACAGATGGCAGCAGGCTACTTTTTTTTTTTTTCTTCAAACCCATCAAGAACAAGCAAATCTAAGCTAGGAAAGTAAATACTTAAATAGTGCTAACAATTATCTGAGTAAAGAACTAACACAGACCAAAACACCTACATAAGGTTTGTAATATAAACCTCCCTTATGTTTTTTGTCAGGTTAATTTTTAGTATGTGCACTTACTGAACCTTCCATT